>JAGVSQ010008153.1:0-14644 GCA_022683975.1 Rhyacophila evoluta
AATGTAAAATTATATTGATTATGAATTTTTTATTTCACATGTTTTTGAATTTAGTTCATGGATAGGTGTTGTGGTCATTAAAATAACCTTTAGTTGAATAACAGATGATAATTACATGTGTGTTGTAAATCGAAATATTTATTAATTTGAATTTTTCAGCTGGTATTTAGTGAAGATTCGGCGGGCTGGGCTCGCTACAGTGCTGGAGTAGTGAGAGGAGCTGCGGGACCACTTCCTTGTCTTTTGCAGTACATGGCGAGAACTCATCCCGGACTGACAGTCAAAGCGGGAGCGCTTGCAAGGCATAGCGATATCGAGACTACAACTATGCTACAGTACAGCCAGCAGGTAGCTAATATTACAGATTACAGATTGACCGTAAGGCCTAATTATCTCGTTTATTATCAGACAGTTTACTAGTGTTGTCTTTACTAAAGTTGTTATAAACTTTCTCAGGTCATGCAGACATATTGTGCGGGAACTTTCCGTTGCGGTCCTCTTCATCAGATCTCTTTGGTCGGCACAGTTCACGAAGAAGTCGGAGGCTACTTCCCAGAACTTCTTGCCATGCTCGAATCCAATCCATTCCTAAAGCTGGTGAGTTATTAATTTTTTAGCATTCGTTTATAGAAATCATTTTTAATATTTTCATGCTCTATAGAGTTAAAACACATACTCACAATTGTTATATGGAATGCATAATAATTTATTGTCATTTTGAAAGAATAATGAAATTTGGTTTTCTTAGGTATCAACCAAGGTGCACTTTTTCTGCAAGTCATAGTGCATTTCATGAGGTTACATTTTATAATTTGTTGGACTATCTAATGTATCATGGTTTAGACCTTTTCTGTTTACTGCACGCATTGATATGGCAATCATGACATTTTTTTACTAGACAATGCCATGGGGTGTAATGTCGGCTATGGAGATGGAACCCCGTGAGAGTAATGATGGACCCATCCTATGGATCAGACCGGGAGAGCAGCTTGTCCCCACCGCTGAACTTGGAAAGAGTCCACTCAAAAAGCGGAGGTTTGTTTAATTCTCTTTCTAACCATTTATATCGTCAGTAGGCATAATTTGAGTAGTTTAATGTAAAAAAAATATTTGTATTTCTGCTCCATTTGTGCTCATTGAACTTCAGCATTCTAATAATAGATGTTCAGACTTATTCTAATAATAGATGTTCAGACTTATTACTGTCAAATTTAAAGTTGAGCAAAATCATATTATTCCATTTGTAGTAAAGTGAGTTTTTTTTTATTATGTCTTGATAATGAGTTGCATGTTATTTCCAGAGCTGGTATAAATGAACTTCGCAATCTTCAGTACTTACCTCGCTGGAGCGAAGCTCGCGAGACCTTATTTGAAGATAGGACTCGAGCTCACGCTGATCATGTTGGGCATGGTCTTGACCGTATCACCACTGCAGCTGTTGGTGAGTTACCACATTTTTAGTTTTTCTATTTGACTCAGCTGGCATTTTCAAAGTTCTAATATAGCTTCTCATTCATCTCATTCAATCCTGTATCAGTTTGGACATATTCTTAGATTATATTGTATACATTTATTTTGAAATATATATATTTATATATTACAGGTGTTCTAAAGGGCGTTGGTAGTATGTCAGGTGGTGCCGGTAGAATAACAAAAGATGTGGTTGCGTTTCATGCAGCTGATTTCACACAGCTTGTGCAACTGCTTCAGTTGGATTTGCACGAGCCTCCAATCACACAGTGCGTTAACTGGTCAGTATAACAAAATTTCCTATATTATTTTATGTTGAAATACAACAAAGAATATAAAGATAATTTTTTTCATTTTCAAGAAATAGTTGGAATCTATTAAATTTTTATGTTTACCATTCACTTTAATATGATTCTCTGTGAATGCATGTAGACATATTCTCACAAATGATTATATTGAATTATTACTGTGTAAAACCATTGAAAATCCATTTCTTATTAACTTCTTTTCTTTTTCACTGAATGTAATATTGTGATTTTTTTAAAAATGCATGCGATATAAAACAGACCCTTTAAACCATTTAGTACTGTAAATATACTAGTGTTTTTTTTTTTGTTACAGGCTCGAAGATGCAAAGTTGAATCAGCTGAGACGCGAAGGGGTCCGTTACACTCGAATCTCTCTGAGAGACAACGACATCTACTTCTTGCCAAGAAATATTATCCATCAGTTCAGAACTGTGGCTGCAGTTACCAGTGTTGGTGAGTATTTGTCAAATTATATATAATTAAAGCTAATCTTCTACTTCTTTCATATTAATAGGATCACGTGAATCGGTTCAATGTTCTCTGTAACTTCTTTCAGCCTGGCATCTACGGTTGAAGCAATACTATCCTGAATCTGAAAGTTCTCCCAGTGAAGGTGTACCCGGTGATGTTTCACCACCGCTTGCTAACCCGCTTCCACTACAGGATGAATTATCACTTGGTAAGTTTTTATTATTTCATGTGTTTCATCCTTATTAAGTGGTATTCCATCAATTAAATATTTGTATATATATTTTTTTCAGTACCTGAGAGAAAACCTCTGACATCAAAACACAACAAAGACAAGATTGAAATGAGAGCTTTGAGTGCACATCCTTATCCTTTAGATGTTAAGCCTAGGACTTTAGAAAGTAAATCGTCTCACTCCGAAGATGACTCCAAGACTTCAAACAAGACTCAAGCAACTTTACCAATGGACATCGTGCCTTCTGTAATCGATAAACAGCATTTAAAACCATCGCACACTGTATCATCTCCAAAAAAACAATTTAGTTACACTTCTGGCAGTAGTAAAGTCCATTCGAGCAATAAATCTTCTCATGACAAAAGTGCAGTCTTGAAGGAACAAGTCAAAACTTATAAAAGTACAATTAAAACCGTCGATAGGAAGCTGCCTGCAGAGAGCGTTGGCCAAAATGAAAACAGACCTAAGAAGGTCTCAAATGAACCTGTCAAGAGTTCAAATGTTAATGCGAGCATTAATAATATTGATCTAATTGGATCTGATGAAAAACGAGATGTTCTGAAGAATCAAAATGGATCCGATAAAAAACATATGATTATGGATGATGGAAAAATTAATTTGAAAAAAGAGCAAGTTGATTCAGTCTCTCACGATAAAAAAGAAACAAATGATTCATCTAAAAGTGATGATACCAAGAAAAATAGCACCGACTCTTCTATCAAAAGTAACACTGGTGGTATTGTCAGTGTTAAGAAAAGTGATTCTGCAGTTAAATGTGTAAGCGACGCTCGCAAAATTGACGCAAAGAGCTCGGACAACCGAAAAAATAGCAGCAGTAGTGATGTACCTAAAGATAGGAAAGAGATGTCATCAAAAAGTTCATCTGGTCATTCATCAGATCGACACCATGCAAGAAAACATTCTGATTCATCTAGTAAGCATCATCGTCATAGGAGTTATGGTGATTCTCATCATGATAAACCGTCTTCATCCTCGTCTCATCGTTCATCTCATTCTGGAGACGGTTCTCATCATAGCCATCACAGAAAATCCAGTTCATCTTCATCGAGGCATAATTCTAGCAGAAGTCAGGGAAGCGAGAATCATCTGAAAGACTCAGATAGAACTAAACTACTACCGATTTCTGAAAACAAGACGTGCAGTGTAGTCAGTGAGCAATTTAAATCTGATGGAAGTAAATCAGGTGACTGTACTCATAAATCTCAGAGGTCTCACGAAGGGTCAGCAGCAGTAGAGGAGTGTGACAATACTTCCAAAAGAACAGTTTACGGTATTAACAGGACTCCCGATTAAAGAAGCGGACCTGCTTTGTGTTTATTGTTATTATATTAATTAAAAACTGTGATTCTTTTGTCATCAGCCGACATGTTTGTTGGGAGTTATACGTCCGTATTGTATTGAGTTTTGGTGTTAGTTCATTTTATCGATATGTGGCGAATTGATAAGCGACTTAAGGATTGTACTTTAATTATTAGTGGCTTAGTATTGTTATCTTGGAGGAATAATAAGACGCTTTACGACACTTTGGACAAGAAGAAATAATAATTTGACATTGTCAGTAAGATTGCATTTTCTTGCGTCATAAAACAGTAAATTTCGAGTTTCACTACATTCAATGAAAATTTTACTCAACAGGAGAAAAATGTGCTTTACAGTGTGAACAACAAACAAATGAACTTGATTGTCTATTATTTTAATCTACTAAAAATGCTGTTTCATGATTAGGAAAAATCATTTTAATGGCATAATTAATTATTGTTTACAGCATTCCAACAGTTAACCTGTGGACTTCTGAACCAGTCACAGTTAATTCACGAGTTTACTCGAGTGTTTGGGGTATGAGTTAAGAGAATTGAATGGCTATCTAATGTTCATGTGATCTGTCGCAGTGGAAATGATGATTTACTTAAATACTAGGATTTTTCTGATATCACTCAGTCATTTGCTGCGGATTGGATCAAAATTAGATAAAAAGTCAGAACAGAACCTATTTGTACAGAATAGAAACAGAATTTGTTATAATATATTTACAAATTAACAAAATTATGTGTTGGTTTCTCTATCTCATGACAAAATTGCAATTCCATCCTCCAAGTTAATTTCATTTTTTCTTTCTTTATTGAAACATTACAAAATATATTTTATCAAATGTTATATTTTAAGATATCAATAGAGGCTTTTTCAGTAATATACTGACAAGAATGTTTTATGTGGTACGAATAATGAGTTGTAATGGTCATCCAATTAACACACATTGGTGTGATTGTTTGCGCCCTAGAATTGGTTTACTCTGTTTGATAAATGAATACAATGAATTTTTATCCTGGTCTGTTTTCTTTAATGTTAGGTGTTAATAAAAGATAAATATAACATGTGTTCTTAATGAGACAAATCTTACTTATATGGAATGCAAAAAGTTGTAGCTATGTAGAATGTAAAGGAAATTTTACTTATCGAGTGCGCAGCAATAAATTTTATATATTTTCTGTTTGTGAATGGTGCTGCATAGTTGTTTTTCTATTCCAATTTAATAATTTTATATTTTCATAGAACTAGAATTAATATTCTCCTCCCTCTAATAATTGTTAGTGTAAATATGATTGTCGATTAAATATGTAAATAATGTGCAAATATCGGGAGACAGCTGTTAATTAAAAATAATTATGGATATAAATTATACTAATTATGTACAGATATTTTTAGATGCGGAGTGCGAGATATGTTTCAGTTATAATATGCAGTTTCAGCCGTCTACTGCGGGTCATATACCGTGACTTACTCAATCTAATAATTTATACCGTAATATGGACCATGATTTCATGATTTTCATTTTTTCAGCAGCAATGAATTATAATAGACACATTTACAATGATATGAAAAATATTAAAGTTAATAAGCAATTACAAACAACATTTTTCTAAACTTTTGTTAAGTTATCGCTGAATAGAGGTTTTCTATATTTTTAGATGCATTTTGATTGTTCCGTATAGTTTTTGTCTTTGAAATATTGATGATTTTCTCGCACTGTTTGAGATATTTGTTGTCCTGTACTTGTATGATATGCGATGGGTATTGTATATTTTGTTTAGAAATCTTCTGTGGCAATGGACTGTTCAGGTCCGCAATAATGCTATTGAAAGAATTTTATGCAACCAATAATTTAATATATATAGTAATAATATACAGTTGGTAAATTAATTGAAAACACTAGTGCGGGAATAATTATTTCAATAATTCATATTTTTGGCATAATTTTAAACACTCGAATAAACGCAAATTTTTTGAGAGTAACCTTTTGTGTTAAATTGATACTGTCGCATCAGAATGATCTCAACTTCAAAAAAATATTTTGATAATCCTCCGTTTATTGTAAATAAAATTAATAATTCAATGTGTCGTCACTAATACACTGCTATTTTGTATAGACTATTAACACTATATGAATAGCCTTAGCTGACACGAAACACCAACACGTAAATAATAACTAATATTAAAAAAAAAAAAAACACTTTGTATGTAGTACACAATGTGGGTCTGGTTTTTTTCCTATTTAAGTTTAGGAGTATTTATTTTAATTTATTTTTCACCTAAGTATACTGGCGGGAAATGTTTGTTAAATTTTAAATTTTTCCAATCAATTTGAACGTGGTGTTGATGTTGATCTATTTTTCAAGACATTTCGATATTATAGACATAATAGCATGATAAGAATAGAGTTTCTTTGCTATGGATTTTTTTTGAATATCTAATTGGTTGTCGGGTGAATCAATATTTTGTCAATTTGTCTATAATCTAACTTTGAAATATTTTTTTATCTATATTTCGTACATCCCACCATGAACAGAGATTTAATTAAGATTTCTTATAACTTTCAAGATACAAGTTTAAATATTCCAGCTGTATTAATGATGGTGTCATATTGATCAAATGCATTACATACTAATTAGATGTAGAAATTTCATGTAGATTAGGACCAACTTTTATCATTTTCAAAACCCAATGTTAATCCAGTGAACTGTAGCTGTAAAATATTTTATATACATTTGAAATCATATATGCATATGATATTTATTTAAATAGTATGTATGATGTACATTATTTATCTGATTTCCCCCCATCTATATTTCTCTGATTTGAGGGTAAAACAGATTGTATAATTTTAATAAATAAAAATAGTCTGATGAAACAACATCTTTTAACCCTAACAATTCCTTTGTCAAGTATGATTCAACATTAGTTTATCAATGGATATGCATATATATGTATTATAAATTTTTTCTCATGCTTGGAATTCTAATCCTCTAATCGTTATCCTTTCATAACATATATTGATGATACAGTATTAAAAACATATGTGTCATACATATGAATGGATTTTTTTGCATGTAAAAATTAATGGATGCTAAACTCTTGTTTCAATAAATTGACATTAGTGATGTAGTTATGAAATTTTGTGTTTGTATTGTACTATTGTTAAAATTTCTGATGATGGCTGACAGTGTCTCATTTATATTTTGTAATTTATTATTAATTACTTTCATGCCCTGCACTTAAATTTTAATTTCTTATTAAGATTAATCTTTAAGGTTTTTTTTACTTCCGATTGGATATTAAATTACGGCATTTATAATTTCTCCATAAGGTACATTTCAATATTAATTGAAAAATAATGTAGATCTCGTAGTGTTTGAATTTGTTTCATCACATGTCCTTTTTTTCCTTTTTCCAGCATACAGTAGTGTGACTTTTGCTATTGGTCATTTTGGATACTGAAGTTGTTATATATTACCATTCCTTACATGTAAAATAGACTTGATTCTCCCTAAAATGATCCTCGTCCGTCGGTTAAAATATTTTTTAAATATTGATAATTTATTTTATCGTTGCTTTTGATGCATTGTAAATGTTAAGTTAGAGTTAATATTTTTTGTAGTTCATCTTAGTGTATTGCATAAGAATAATGTTTTTATTTAAATAATTATCATTGCAATTAATTTATTGTTCCACAGTGCTGTTTGCATGAAAACTCTTTCCCCCAATATTGATTAAAATGATTAATTTTGTGGTATAATGTAGATTTTAAATGTTAGAAATGTCTGGATAAATTATAAAATTTTATTTGATTGATAAAAATGAGAAAATGATTTTTTTTATAAAATCACATTATTTGTTATTGTAATAAAAAAGATTCGGAAATAATGCCGAAATATATTATATATAATATTTTTTTGTATCAATAAAATTATTATTGGACCCAAGATTTTTTTTATTCCCAGGCGGGTATGATGGGTTTTAATCCTGTAATCGCATAAAAATCCATATATTTTTGAGGTCTATTTGAATTAGGGCGTAGTTACTATGTTATGTATTAAAGAGTAAAATTGTTTGCTGTTGACAATTCCCTTTCAAGCTCATAGATTTTCCAATTCTTAACATAACTAGCTCGGTGGATTTTCTTATCTGTTTTTATTTTTTCGTACTGTCATCTATTCGTTTTGATCTCAGCTTTTCTCTTTTGGTCAATAGATATTAATAAATCAGTCAGTTGTCAGCGGGGTTATAGTGACCATGGTTATTTATCAGCAGTAAATGTGTAGGGATGCATTGTGATATTGCAGATGAAAATTTTTGAAATCTACAAGATGATTTAATAAAATATTTGAGGAAAAAATATTCCGTCCACCTGTATCAGTGAACAAGAGAAATTGTATTCAATTGATATAAATAAGTACTGTATTTTTTTGCCAAATTATTGGCTAAATATTTTTCTGAAATACCAAAGTAAAAATTGACTGTTCGGATAATTTAACATTACAACAGTTACGCATGTCAGTTGTTTGACTCATTATATTCAGTATGTTTAAAAAGCTAATTATTTATAACTGTATGTTGAAATGATATCAGTATCAGCTGTATCAAGTCAATTTATTGTAATATTACTATTGTCAGTAATTTTAATTAAAACGGTAATAAGAAAAAAAAGTCATGAATATTTTTGAGTTGCTCTTTTAATATAATATGAAAATAAATATATACACAATATAACTACAAATTTACATATATATGGATAATAAATATTTTTTCAAAAGTTCTACAGTATATAAATATATCCTAAATATTCTTTAACCGAACCAATTGGTGACTTCGTAGGTGGTAAATAAGTCAAAATAGTTTCAAACATTGGTCTACGTTTTTCATGTCATCATTTTTATGTTATTAAGTGACATAGGAAAAAGACGGCATTGTATCAGTTATCAGCTTATGCTTTCTGGCAGAAAGTAGGTGCAGAGAAGATGGTCTCCTTATTGGAAGGATATTGGTTCTCGTTCAGCTGAGGATTTTCTCCATTCATAATTTGCTCCTTGAACATTCTGAATTCCTGGTCTTTGTTGGATTTGCATACAGCTTTCACCTGATAATAAGAAGTACAAAATATTAGTGTTGATAAATAAGTTAATTTTTATATTAATTATAACTTTGGTTTTTAGTATTCCATCTTTAGTTGGTCAGAATAATTATTATTCAGGCAAATGACATTAGAATACTGTTGCGTTCAGAGCGGTCAATTTTTTATAAAAAATGTGCGCTTTTGATGTTCTCCAATATAGACTATTCAATAGTTGACTGGAGGATATTAATATGTGATCAACCTTGGGTGAGTGCTAAAAGGGAGGGAACCACATATCTAATTAGCATGAGTGCGTCTAAATGCTGATTCATTTAAAGAATTAACATACAGATTTTCAAATTAATGGGTGATATTCCACGCTCTGAAGAATGTATAATTTTAACTCACTGGCAATAGGGTCATTTGTTGGGCATTGCAGCTTCTTGAACAAACAGGAAGGGCACGGTATGTGATGCAGATTTGTCCTTGGGTTTCGAAGAATTGGACATGGCGTTGCAATTCACAGTTTTTGCTTTCTTGGCGTGCGTAACACTTTGTGGGTTTAGCGCCTTGTTGTTTTTCTCCATCTTCATTGCTTTCGGAGCTTGAGTCGCTACTGGGAGATGAGGAGCTTGAAGAATCGCTGCTGGAAGATGAGGAGCTAGAAGACGATGAACTTGAAGAGGATGATGAATCGTTTTGGTCATCGTTGTCATTAAAACGATTGTTTTCATCATAGTAGTGGTTGTTGTAGATAGCGGGCTCATAGCTGTCGAGCTGTACACAGGATTGTCTCTGTGCCTTCTGTTGAAGATTCTTTGACTGTCCTTGGCATTGTTGTTGAGGAAGAACGTATGAAGCGGCGAACAGAGACTCATCGCGCATGAAGCAGTTTCCAGGAGTGACGATATCATTTTTTTCTCCACTCATAGCTCCGCAGATACCACTGGTGGTAGAACGGTAAGAATCAGAAGCTTCAAGGAACAAACGCTGTCCATCGTAAACTGCAGAGAGTTCACCATCATCGATGTTGACGAATATTTCTCCGCTGGATAGTTTCCAGGCCCTCAAGAGTTCAGAGTCTTCTTCATGGCTGTTCCACAGTATGAAGACTTGGTTTTCGGAGACGACTACTTGCTTTCCATTGACAGTCAGTTTGTTTTGCTGGAGTTCCACAATGATTTGATCGCCAGATTGAGCTCTGTCAAAGGAATAATACAAAACATATTGGTAATTTGTCCATTTATAATTTATGTCTTTAACACATTCGCTGCGACATGTGTGTATTAGTATGGTGTATTGACGCCCCAGGGGCGTCTTTAGCAGCGAACGTGTTAAAGTTTGTTTTTTCTATTCAACAAAATAATAACTGTGTGATAATTTTGCAGTTTTATAAAAAATGTAATGAAAAAAAATCGATTCCATCTAATTTTCTAATTGTAACATAAATTCCATTTTGTTTAATTTTAAATGTTGAATTGTTGAACCTGTAGCTGATGTGAACTTCCTTCTGTTGATGAGAGGAGGATCTGACAAGAACAGTGGTTTGTTGTTGATAGGATTCGATTCCTTTGGAGCCTTGATGGGATCCATTCTGCATAGCAACGTGCCAGCAATCATCGACGGCATAGTCGATTGTCTTGTTTGAGAAGGTATTGATTTGGGTTGTGTCAACGATGCAAGATGCTATAATAAAACAATGCCAGAATCAGTGAATGAAGAAGAAAATATTGTTACTGATAGAAATAAATGGATGCTCAATATTGTGTTAGAAAGTTGTTTCATGAAACTTACGAGTATATTGGTATCCGTTTGCTTTCTGGAGAAGGCGTTCATAGATGGGGATGGAAGGATGGATAGCGACGAAAGATCTGGTCCAGGTGTTGACTGGGATGTCATTGAAAGCGATGCGAGCATTAGGAGTGTCGATACTGACATTCAATTTGTGGAAGTCTGGGTATAGTCTCATTTCGAGGTCTACCTTGTTCTGCTTTCCTTGGAAGCTTACAAAGTCTTCTTCGACATTCTGGAAACCGAAGTACCTGATCAAACCGTACAACTTCTGTGTCATGTTCTTAGCCTGATTTCCAACCTTATCGTAAGAGACGCTGAGTTTCAAGAAATCCATGGTGTTGGCTCTAGCGGTGACATTCATACAAGCGGGCATCATGTTATTTCCTCTCTGCATTTCTTGTTGGCACTGTTTGGCGACCGGGTCACGACGGAGGTACTCCCTGCGCTCTGGAGTCTGTTCAGCCTTGGCACGAATTCCGATAGATGCTGCGGAGCTAGTGTCTTGACCGTATTTGATAGCGACATCGAAATCTGAGTAGGTTTCGAATTTAAGTGCTTTCTCAAAGTTAAGCATTGGAGTATTAGGCATCTTAGCGGAAGCGGCAGCCAAAATGTTGAATTTCTTGTTGCTGGCAGAGACCTTGCTATAGTAGAAGAAAGCTTGAAGTTTTTCACTGACCGGGCTGCGAGACACGGCGGCAGTGGCTACGTATTGAGCGTTCTTCTCACCCAAGAATTGGAGGCCGATGTCGATGAGTTGAGCGTGAGCTTCAGGAGTGGAGACTCTCTGGAGTATTTCTTGGCGACGTCTTTGGCTTCCGACCTTGTCGTCTGATGGTGAGTTCCTGGTGGCATCAGAAGGTGAGTTCCAGAAACTTCCCTGTTGGTTATGACCTTTGTTCTTCTGTGACTGTTGTTTGATGCTATCTGAAAATGAGAAATATAACCTAGTCAAATAAAATCATATACCTGGTAAATAAATGACAATCTTCCTTAAAGTAGATAAGTGAGTAAATTATGTTATGGGCGTATTTCATGTTTACTCACCATAATCAAAGAAGAAAGCGACCTTGTGAGTGGTTGACTGACGGCGGTCGTGTTTCAGTTCGTACGAGTAGTGTTCGATGCTTTCACTTGAAAGTGGATTAATGACGGCGGACATGAAGTTCTGTCTGACTGCCCTGAAAAAGCCGAATCTCTCTGGTTTCTCGTCATAGACAGCTTGTACTTTGAATGCCAGACCGGTCTCCTGACCGTACATCCTTTCATAGCTGACTTCGGGAATTTGCTTCTTCATCAGCTTAATATTTTTCAACTGGGAGACGGGCTTCATTGCTTTCTTGTCGTAGATAGCAGTGTAAGGCCAACTGCTGGCATGGAGGATGGTTGTCTCGTCAGTTTGATCGACAGGGATCATTTCAATTGATACTTGGTAATTCGTCAAGTCGATATCAGCCTTAACCTTCAATGGAATGTTCACCTGAACTTTGTTAATAACGCCTGCTGTGATGTATTCATTTTTATTTCCAAGAGTATTCAGGAAACCGATCTTTCCATCAATGTTAGTAGCGTATGTCAGATGGATTAACGAAGATACGTTAACGGCTTCAGGTTGGACCAAAAAGTTGTTTGAAGGCTGGGGTTGAATCTGGGCATGAATTTTGCCGTTAATTCTTAGCATGGTTGGGGTCTTGTAGTTGAGGAAGAATGGTACTCCCATAACCATGGGGAACATAATGACGATCTCCTCGGAGTTGAAGAACTTGGTGTAGTTGAATTGCATTCCATTGCGAAGTTCAGAAGATGCAGCATTCACAATTTTGGGAAGATCATGGACGGTTTTTTCATCGATGGTGAAGAATCTCTGTTGATTAAAAAGTCCCAAAAGAATGTTTGCTTCCAATGGCTCCACGTTGTCTCCTTTAATATTTAGCATCTTGGCGATGTTTTCAGCGTCATACATCTGGCTTGATTGGTGCTGTTCTTGGTGCTGGCTTTGTTTTCTTCCAGAAGTAGCTTGATTTTTAATGAGTTCCATGAATTGGCTTACACTAGAGATAACTCCACGAACCTAAATATACAGAAGGTATTTCAATTGTGATATTAAGTATCAAAAATCAGTTTTTATTTGGTAATCAAGTTTGACTAGACGTGCAAAAAACACATGTAAGTTCCCATATAATATTTTTTTTATTAGTACCTTGTTGGGCTGCATCCATCCTCCAAGCTTGCTTTTCCAGACGTAGCTGATGGACTTGGGGAAAGCGCTGTCGTAGCTTCCAATTTGGGAATAGTATTGGTAGTGACCGATGTTCATATTGTTGGATTGGAAATCATCAGCGTACCAGTTGGAATATTGGAAGCCATAATCCTTTTCGTTGAGCATCTGTTCAGCAGCGCGAGCATTGCTAGCCCTGAAGTTCAAATGTAATTTTTTTAAATGTATATATTTTAGTTTGCTTCTTTTCTTTCGGATGAGATAAGTGAATGTAAAATATCAAAAAAGGGATACAAATAATCTTTCTACTTACAATGATTCATATTCGGGTTGCTCAAGTGTGGCAGCATTCTTGATGGCTGACTGGATGGCAGCACGAACTTGGTAGTTAGAGTCAGTGTGTGTAGATTGGGCCATACGTTGGAGCATGGCTGATGTAGGGTGAGCCTTCATCAATTGGAATACGGCAGCAGTACGAACTTCGTATTCGACTCCTTGGTTTTGGAAAATGTTAAAAAGAACAGGTCTGGCCTCTGAAGGGAACAGATTAGCTACATGTCCAAAGTTCATGACCATATGCTGGCGCAGGAAAGTACTGATACGATGCTTGCCTTCCAAATATGGCCCAAAGACGCCGAAGATTCCAGGGTGTCCCAAGTTTCCAATAGCTTGGATGCAAGCCTGAGCTTTATGACTATCTTGCTTTTGAATGGCGTTTTTCAATTCACGTTCCAAGTATGGGAGCACTTCTTGGGTAACGATTTGGTTTTTCTTGCTAATCAATCGTCCATAAGAGTGCATGGGGTAGTAATCGTGGGCGGTCTTATTATCAACATGAGCCATTCTGATGAGACTGGTGACTGAGAGAATAGCAGCAGAGTTCAAGAAAGGTTGTTGACGAACTTTTTGACTTGTGACGAAGTTGAAATAATCGGAAAGAAATTCATCAGTGGGATAACGCATGGTCTTCGGGAGAACGGCTACTACTTCGGCAGCTTCTTCTAATTGAATCTTGTTGGATTGGATCAAAAATTTAATCTGCTTGTAGGCGGGAAGGGTTCCAGATTGAACCAAAGCATCACGATAAAGTTTGAAAGCCAACTTTTGGGTTTCTGAACTAGTTTTGTACATCTGGGATGTGGCATCTTGCAAATGCTTAGAGTCCATTTCTGAGATGATTGACACGATAATGTTCCATTTCTCAAGAGTTTCGCTCTTTGGGAGATTGTTAGCATTATTTTGGAGTTCTTCAGCGATTTCATAAGCGATCTTACGAACATTTTCAACCTGGGCTGACTGCTGTTGGTAGTCTTCGGGCTGCATGTAAACTCTGTTTATGGTGACGTCGTCCATATTTGGTGAGCTTTGCCATTTATCAGAGCTTTCAGAGCTGCTTGATGACGAAGATGATGAGCTGGAGTCAGAAGAACTAGAAGAAGAGCTAGAAGAATCATCCTGGTTGCGTTGGAATTTGTTTTGGTTATGGCTGTACTGCTTATCCTGGTTTTTGTTGTTGTTTTCATGATAGTATTCATTCTGCTCGAAGTTTTGTTTTTCGGGAAGAACGGACCTAAAAATAAATATGAATTTTAAATTAAAAAAAGAAATATCTGACAATTATTTTTTAAAATTTCCCATTGATTCCTGCCTATACACAATTAATTAAAAAAATAAATAGGATTATTATTATTTTCGACTGATGGAAATTGATTTTAAATTCTAAATTATTTAAAACTGGTAAA
>JAGVSQ010008155.1:0-14643 GCA_022683975.1 Rhyacophila evoluta
ATGTATTAAACTTATAATTTGTAATATTATAACATGTATAAAGTAAATAAATAAATAAATCTCACATATTTTTTTTCTAAACGATAAAAAGAGTACTGTTCTTAAAACGTATGTAGTAAAAACATAGTTTATATTACGGTGGTTAAAGTACAAATTTGATAAGTCAATTTTTTTTCAATTTTACAAGGAGTGTAAAAACTGATTAATTTGATATTTGCGTTTTCCGATTATTTTGATATAAAATACATTTTAAACGATTTACTCATAGAATTGTTTAAGAACGACATATTTTTTATTGATCTGAATATAACATAGCATAGTTATCAAATTTCGCAGTGTAGGTTGTAAGATCCGAACGAAGTTTTTCTTAGTAGGTTTTTTCGATATATTTAAATAACTTTGAGTTGGTTGAGTTAGCATAGTGAAAAAAGATGGTATTATTAAGAAATTTTTATTTTAATTCATTTTAAACGATTTATTTACAAAGATGCTTACGAACGACATAATTTTCATAGTTCTGTACAAAATAGCAGAATTATATAATTTGCAATGTAGGTCTCAGATCCGAATGAATTTGTGAAATTCTCTTGTTGTGAAACTTTGAATTGTCAAATTAATACGGGACATACGTAGTACAACGAAATGGTATTAATAAACTGAAAGTAGAATTATAAAATTCGCATGTTCAAAATAAAAAAAACAGCCACTGATTCACTGATATTTTCAAATTGCTAATTTTTTTTTTTTATATTGTTGCCAGTAAAGTAAATATGTTTTCAATTACGCGCCGTTAAAAAGCTAAACGGATGTAGAACTCATTGATTACTTATCGCAACACTGACGTCACGCAATATTTCAAACATACATTAAAAGGCCACTTTAAACGACGTAACGCGAGTACGGGTTTTAATATTGTAAAAGCAATCAAACTCTGACGTCAGGGAGGTGTATTTACGTTGCCCTAGCAACCCTCGGGCATGTTATTTGTTATCACCTTAATTTTTATCAACTATGGAAAAGTTACATTCATGATTACAAATATCAATTAGGAAAGTGCGTATTCAAATAATACGATTGTCTGTTTCACCGTCACTGCGTGCTAAGTGTGTTATTATCGATTAGTTATCAAAAACCTACGCCATTCATAATATTGTCTAGTCGTTCGACGACAAATTGGATGTAGTAAAACAGAAAATGTCCAACTCACAATTTATCAAACCAAGCAAAACACGATTAAAATTCCGAAGAAACAAACTAATATTTAGCATGAATTTTATATTATTAAGACCATAATAAATACTTACACGGCATATACTACGTTTTTCTATTCGTGCTAGACTATTGAAAAACTACTTCAAAAGTTATAGAATATTTTGTGGTTGGACGTCTTCTGCTAATTAAAGTTTTGACCCGTTCTGTGCCTTGATTTTCATTAGTATTATTGGTTTTATTTAGTGTATTTTTTATTATTTACAAATAAAACAATGTATCGATACAATACAACAGTAAATACGTATATTTATTGAAACAATATTTGAAAGTGGTATTATGATAATCAGTATAACTTAAAATCGGTATGCTCAAAAAAATATTTGCAATTAAGTAACCTTTTTATTTAAACTTTAAAGCCCAAGACGTTTCGTAGCTATTATTTTTTGTATGCGCGTTAAGAAAAAAGATGCCCTTGTCATATTGAGGTTGTTTGTATTGATATGCAATAAAATAATATAAATCAAGTTGTGGATTGGTCGTATTTTGCTTAACTACATCCGATTATTCATTGAAAAACAAAACGCAGCCAAGGAAGTGGATCGATATTTTTCTCAGAAGGCATTATTTACAGCGAAATATTGTTCAAAACATTTTAAATGTCAAAACAACTAAACACATTCTCACAAGTAACTAATATAATACAATTCATTTTTTTATATCCAACATATCCGCTCTGAAGTACGTGGGGTACACGAATCTCAGCAATTTGAAGATTTATCTCAACACATATTTATTGCAAGGATTAGTTATCAATCAATGAACTCATTATGAATGTATGTCCTGCATTTAAATACAAACTTAAAATGGCCGCATAGGTTATATGGATAACAGAGTATTCGTTGTTTGTTTACTTTTCATTGGTTCAAAGAATATTTATGTCCCGTTTTTAACTACATATTATTCAAACATGTTGCTGTGTATACTAATATGGAGATTGAACCTTCAAGCATCGGTAATTACCGAAAAGTTTCCAAACGCGTATTTATCACCATAATGAATTTATTCAATTTATTATGCACAAAACGAAAGTATTTATACAATAAGAACCAAATATTTTTTTGAAATGCCTACATAGTAAATGTTTATTTATATATTTTCTGTCTACCCGGAAGCCAAGAAGTTAAGTAAGCATCTGGGAAATGCGGACTCGACTCCCGAATGTCACATTTTTTAAAATATGAAAATGCAGGACTCATTGGGTTGAGTAATAATTGTGAGACGACTAATTCTCGTGAAAAATAATTAATTAAGACATGTCTTTACACTGCGGAGATCCACATATTTCATCTTCGTGGCGAACATCTTCACAATATGTAGGAATATGGTTTAAAAATATGTATTTTTTACAGAAATTGGGAGTGAGTAACTGAATTTTTGAACTAACGTGATTAAAATATTAAACGATATTGTATTATATCATATTATATAGGTCAAGGTAAATCTTCAAATTATGACACGTTCCTGTAATATATGGTTGGACAATTATCAAACATCAGTTCCGCCTGTTCATTGTAATGTAATTTTTGCAGTAGTTTAAAACAATGAGCAATCAAAGTCACATTACCGTTTGAGATATAAAATACTTTAAAAATAATGTTACTATGAGACGAATAATTGATGAATTAATATATCAGGTCTTATCGGCTTTCAGCGTTAATACGCCAAAGTTAAACTGAAAATTGAGTTTAAAGAAGAAAACTTATTAGCCCATAATTATAATATACTCAAACTCCGAATCGTAAATGTATATACCTCAGTCATTTCAAATTTAGATCTTGTTTGGGAGACATCCGAACAAATCAACTGACAGCAAACAACAACTAATTTGGATAGGTTCAAAAATACAAGAAAATCTAAAATAAGTATGAAATAATTTACTGAAATCATCTTTAAATAATTTCGAACATATTCGAACATTATATGTTATATCCTTAATAATAATGCAAGAGGTAAGACATACCGAAAGATTTTTTAAATACCTGAAACGATTTTGCAATATGGCAATGTTTTTTTTCCCACAATTTAAAATAAATATTTCGTTGCTATACAGTAGTCAAATAAAATAAATAAACAGTTAATATTCAAACGTGTTATATAATATATATTTTAGTGCAAAATGAGAGCATTATTTTAGCTAAAGTAATGTGCTATGTCATGTGATAAATATAAAATTAAATAAGCAACAGTAAAATAATGCATTTTATAGCCCTATAAAATTTTAATAACTTACTTACACAATCAAAAATATATATCAATAGCTATAACAATTAAATACGCTGAATAAGTAAAATAATAGTTTTCATTTTAATCAGACTGTTTTTTTTTTAGTTTTATATTAATTTGATTATATTTTTATATCATGCATTATATATTACTGTTTTTTTATTTAAAAAATATCAGGATTATGAAGATAAGAACACAAATATAATGTAGTATATACATTTTAAAAAAAAAAATTACTACACAGTAAACAAAATAAACTGTTATTTGTAAATTTTAACTTATAGAAAAAGCTTTATAGAAAACATTTATTGCTATCTATCGGCTTAATTCATAATTAATTTCCTTCTATTTTTTCAGAATATGAACTTTCTTTGTGGCATGAAGATACACTTTAACTTAATTTGCTTTTTCTCACTTATTTTATTAATTATAAGATCAAAATATGATGCAATGTAATAGCTTATTTCAAAGATAATATCACAAGTTCCCATTTTTTTACTAATATTTTCCTCATGCCTAATTACATAGATTACCGATTACCGGTTACTAATTACCGAAGATCGATTTAAATAAATTAAATGTTGTCTTTTATCAAACAATAAGTATCTCATTCCACGAATATTTACGAGCGTAATTGGATTATTATCTCCTAAAATGCTATCCAAGCTACTATTTCACATCCTATTATTTGAAGGATCTATTCGTTGAGTACATCGACCGCGGATCGAGAAGTGGCGGTAAATCTGCATGATCAACTTTCAATGCGCTTTTTTAAATTGAAATAAGCACGTACATTAATTTTGTTTGATAAATAATTTATTAAACACACATATCTAATACTCATTAAATTTACTTTAGATTCTATTTATACTATACTGTTCGTTCAGAATGTATTGATATACAACGTATTGATAGAACACTTCATAAATTTAAACTAATCGTTCTTTATTTAAATATATTTATTATATTACAGCAAAAAAGGAAATTAAGAGACCTTAACCGATAGATTCAAAATTCTTATATCAAAATATCGACGGTTTTTGAAATACGATACACGTCTATATATGTAGTCATTATACATTGACTGTAGAATCGAAAAAGAACGTAGCCCTTTATTTTTCAATACAGCTTATATTCGATAGTCAGAATGTATATAAATTAATATAAATTCGAAAGAATATACTATGAATATGCCTAATTAGTGTCTAAATTTTGATTTTGAGTTTAAAAAAAATGGCCTATGAAATTAGCGGCCAGAAAAATTACTTCGAATTAATCAATTTATATTAAATAACTTGTTAAATTAAAATCATATTGAGTAAATAAAACACCGGCTTTTGTCTTTATCTACTTCAATGTTAATGTTTTGACTTTGACTCAAATCATTAAATAAACTTTTTGCGCCTCCTGTATAATTTGTTATGTGTGGGTTACGTCCTTTTTTCTTTTCTCTCTTCCACGGTTGATATACGCTTTTAAATACATATTTAAAGAGTTAGAGAACAGCATAATAAATTTTATACTTATATATCGCATGTAATAGAATTATTTATAAGCAATATATCTTAAGTTATATTTTTTTATAATGGACGGACGAACTGAAATAGTTATTAAAAAAAAATGTCAACAAATGGAAATATTCTTAAAATCCCGTATGATTAACCGTTAATTAAATACAACTAACAATTATATGGTGGTTATAACTTTCACAGAAAAAATTTAGCTTTCACCGCGTCTATCGTCTTTTTTATATCCCGACGCTTTTAATTCCTTCTAAAGATTATTCTCAAAGTAAATTAATGTCTTAAATAGTACTCCTGTCATAATACACGGCAATAGCTATTGCCAAGAAATGTTTAATTCAATGTTAGTCATATATTTATTTTTATTTTATTGTAACTCCGTTTGTAATAATAATCATAAATTCTTTATTAATACAGTATGTTTAATGTGAAAAATAAATTAAAGATATAATTATTTTATAATAATCAAATGCATCCATAATTGAATACATTCTAGTGATAAATCTACTTAAATTTTAGAGCATAGATATAATTATTCTAATTAAGCCACAAACAAATTCTATTTATGGTTTTTTTTTAAATATTCATAATAAAATATCTAATGGATTCTTACCAATAATTGTAATATTGATCACCGTCGCCAGGATGAATCTTCCTTCCATCATATTTGACTTGTATGTTGAATAAATATATAAAATTATTTTTTAATTTGTTTATTAAATGGCACTGTAAACTTGTATTAAATAATGGTCTAACATTTATGGCAGACTTATCACAAATTTCTCAGTAATTTGTTTCCGTTTTAAAAATTAAAGCACGTCGAAATAACTCGACTCGTTAAAAGTATGTTTACAACTAGAAGATCACTCTCTTTACAATAAGTCTTATACGGTTGGTGTTCCAAACCAAACTGTCCGTTTTTACTAAATTACACTTTTATATATCGGACTGAGAATACACCAATAGGCCAAATCTGCCGTAGGGTGTGACGACTAACAGGCATTAGTCGAATTTCGGCTTGGCAGATAAACGCTTTGTTTGACCCGCAACATGTCGAAAGTCACGCGATCTAGGATGCGGCGCAATTAGATTGCATTTGATTGCATCCCGATTCCATCATTTTTAAATCCACGCCAAAATATAATATTACAATTCATACGGATTATAGTTATACTCGAACATATTTCGTTTATTTTTCGAACACACAATATTTAAATTTGAGACGGTTGCTCGACATTCTATTTTCAAATATCATTACTAAAACAAATGAATCACAGAATTATTTTTAAGGTTATGTTGTTTTATTGTTGTTTTGCATAGGTTAAAATAACGATCAGTCTGTGAGATTCTTTTGGATTTATTCACGTCACGATTATTGGAATTCATATTACTGTAAGTCACGAAAAGATTATATTGTTTACTTTTTTTAATGGCTATAAAATGTTTTAAGGATTGTTGTCGCGATCCGCGTATTTCATAGCTGAGTCTCGAACAATACTGGCATAAGCCGAACACAATCGCTGCACTTTTATATATAAAGTAGGAGGCTTGAATGATGCCAATGCATTTGCAGGGTCACACGGAGAACACTATAATCTCAATGAAATGAGAATTAATCTCTGTATGGCAAGCGCCTTACGATCGTTGATCAATATATTCTAAACAGTAACACTGTCATGACCATAAACAATAACGCATAATACTATTGACATTCGCAGGGCTGGCCTAATACTTTCTTGTACCCTGGGCAATTTCGGCGCCCTTTTTAATTTTAATTATTTGAAAAGTTATAGAGAAAAAACTAAAAATACATAAATGAGTTTACTATCTTAAACGTATCGTACATTAGTGCTAATTACAATTATAAACTCCACGTGAATTTGCACTACAGTTTTCTTTACAGCAATCGAACATTTTTCGTTTCATTAAATGTGACTTTCTTTATGTATTTTTCAAATGCAAAAAGGAAGAAGAACGTTAGCCACATTGTAAAAATTTTACAGGAGGCACAAAAAAACGTTTATTTCATGATTTTGGCCCAAAGTCAAAAATTACATAGAACAACCTTGAAGTGTCTGAAGATTCAAACTGGTATTTTATTTATTCAATATGATATTAATTTTTATAAGTTATTTAAAAAAAAATAGTAAAAATAATTAAGTGGAAGCCCTTTTTCCTTGTGACACATTTAACATGTCACCCTTTTTTCAAATTTAAAAGCTAAATTTAGATACTAATTCAGCATTTTTGGGTTACATCCGTTTGATTAAGTACTTATATTAAGTTGTATATATTTAGATTATTGAATTAAAGCATTTTGGAAAATTGAGGGTTACGTCATTTTTCCTTTCCAAAATCAACATACATCATCAACCTGCCCAATTCCATCATTAAAAAAAATCGAAACAATATTTAATTTATTATTTTGAATTTTTTTGTCTTTTGGAAAATCTTTCATGGCGCCCCGTATAATTGCCCGTGTTGCCAGTACCTTGAATCGACTCTGGACATTGGATACTAAACTATTGGATGCTGAATAAAGATACGTCATTGTTCGTAATAACAGCGAGAACTGCTAAAGTCGATTGCATTACACCTATGCATCTTACATTTTTTTTTAAACTCACGCACAATGAATACAAAAAAAATTCTCGCTATGATTCTAGAATTTTAAAAATATATAGCAGACAAAGCGACTGATCTACAGAGATGTAAAATGGGTATAAATAAGTGAGTTAACAAGTGAGTAAGTTCGGTTGCGCGACAACACGTTGTCGTCACAACTTGCTCACTCACCAATTCATCAATTTTGCATCTTTGACGCCGTCGTTTTGCTGCCATCGCTCTTTGACCGCGGCATCTATCCTTACTTCAACCTTATAATTATATTAACACGTATGTAACATAAAACATGATAAAAAATTGTGCAATACTATTTGACAACAATAAATAAATCAATATCGTATTCAAAGTGGGAGATCGATACTGGGTGGAATATCGACAGACGATAAAGAATAGCCGCTGAAGACGTTTGTTAATATCCAAAGGACATGCAAGTGACGTGAAATTCAGGCTGAGGTTGTCAGACTGTGTAGAAATAAACGCAACATCCTCGGGGTTAAGGAACGGGAGAGAGGCGTAAGGGACAGGAAAAAGTGGAGGTATTTTTCGGAGGCGGTCAACACCCGCATTGGGTTCACGATGACCGATCCATGACTAATATAGTTGAAAAGGTGAACCAACTGTGAAATAAACACAAGATACGGCTTACCACTATATTTCAAGAGTAAACATTGTCAAATGATCGTCACAAATGTAGCGTACGAAATTTATTTTATGAAAGAAAAAAATACACGTGTATGTTTGTCCGTCACACAAATTCCTCCCGAACGATTGATAGTAATAATATGAAATTTTTATTTGTTATTTTGATTGTTAATGTTAGATCAACTAAGTTATTTTTAATTTTATTGTAAATCATTTTCAAAATAATGCTTAAAATGTTGTGTGTAATCATCTATTGAAAGTAATTGATAATAAAGGGATAAATAAAGTTGATTTGAAAGAAAAATGAGTTTAATTCATCCCAGGCAAACTTGGGTAATAAAAATTTGGAGTATATATAAAACGAACCCATCGTGCTGTTTTTGTGTGACATATTTATAATTAGATATTTGCGATAAAATACTTTTCAAAGAAAGTAGTTTCTCACCTTGAGTATGATATAATTTTAGATTGTTGTTTTGTACAATACTAGATTTGTAAATTTTGTAGGATGGATAAACGGTAAACTGAAAAGTACCGAATAATATATTTTGATTGTACGTTTCTTAGTGAAAATTATAATATATTTCGTTGTCAATTCCAAAACAGCAATAATTATTTTTAATTTATGTGAATTACGATACACATAATACGATTCCTCTCAAAGTTCGCATTAATTAATTTGACATATTTCTTTTATGATGCTTTATTGTCATCCAATTGGATGTTTCATTGCGAAATCGTGTCAGATATCTAATTATATTAAAAATTTTATGCTAGATTTATATCGACTGTCGAAATTAAAATGGATAAATTTTACACGAGGCACAAAACATTTCGATTAAATGATTTTGGGCCAACGTCGAAATACCAAATCGACACAACCTCAAAGTGCACGTACACTAAAACTGGTGTTTTATTTACCCAATCTGGTATTAATTTAATAAGTAATATATGAAAAACAAATAAAATTGAACTGGTAGATGGCCGTTTCCCTGATCGTAAATTTGACAAGGCATCCTTTTTTAAATACAAAAGGTAAATTTAGACACTGATTCAGCATTTGCAGCTTACATCCTTTTTGTGGAACGTGTATTAAGTTGTATACATTGTGATTACCGAAAAAAGCTGTTTTAAAAAAACTGAGGGTTATGTCTATTTTCCTTTTCATGGTCGGTATGCATATATACCTCAAAAGTGTAAATAATAATACCTTGATAGATTCGAAGGAAATCATTGAATAAGATATTTATTGAAACTGGATTTTCAATCGGTTTTATAACTTTGAACGAGTGACCGCTCAAGCTAATATAGTATGAGAAAGGTTGTAGTTTATATTTAGTCTGAGCTACGTATATATAGTTATATTAATAGGCGAAAATAACGTTGAACTGAAGTTGAATATTTAACTATTAAGAAATAATGATCCGTAGAATTAAAATGATTTTTTTATTCAACAGAAATCTACAAAATAGCATAATTATGAATTCAGTTAATAATATCTTCACTTAAGACAAAAGTATGATGATCGTGAAAGTCTTGGAATGGTTATGACTCACAAAGAAGTCGCAGAGGACGAAGTGGTGTGAACAAAAGCGATGATAATTTATTCCATACATTTAATTAAACATTGATTATAAAATTACACAATCCGCGGAGATACCTTACATTGAAATCCAATGAATTACAAATCTTTTGCAGATGAATAAATTCTTCGACTTTTTTTTTTATTATTGACTCCGTGTGAACTTGAAAAGAATGATCCATCGCTCCGTGAAGTGATAATAAGCTTCGTTCAATTCAATTATCGCTACCATCAATCTACATTCTTGAAGTGAGGACTAGAATACGTAATATGACATTACTACCACATTTATTACTCGACAGGTACCTACGTAAGAAGAATTTAGAAAATGTCTTGAATAATGGTAATTGGTTGACAGTAGCGCCGGGCTAATGCTCCATCACGATATATGATATTTCCCTAATCTGAATTATTTTGCGAAGGTTAAATACACATATTGTTTTTTTGTTACATTAACTTTTTCTCTAATAGGGTCATGTGCACAAGAAAGAAAATTATAAGTTTTAACTTCAACCGATTTCTTTTCGAAACGTTCTCGCTTTTGTAAAGTTTGTTTATATAACATTTAGAAAGTGGATTAAATAATAAATCGAAACGAAATATCATTAGATTTTTGACAATCAGTAGTTACACTATAGCATTAGATTCTGGAATAATTGAAATTAATCCTGGACCACATTGTGGTATTTACCATTATCTGCAATCCGGGGAAATTGTCTTCAATCAATTTTAACGTCTTAAATTCCAGCATCATATGCATGCTAATTTTTGTACATAGTTTGATTGATAAGCTTACGAATAATATACGATAAAGATTGCTTATCTACTGACATTTATAAAACAATCATTTGAAAATATACCACAAAATGATTTAAAATATGGCGAAATGAAGCACTACATCGATTTTACTCGAAATCAAATTGGTTACTAAAATAAAGTGGAGTTTAATACCAGTGTTTTGAAAAAATATGTACACTCGCAAGCGTAGTTGGCTTGCAGATAAACGTAGTGTATTCGGTTAAAAATATTTAAAAAAATCTCTTATTAATTGCGCTCATTTGCAGTGTACAATTGGTACGCCATTGCACGTGGCGCCTCTGAATGCAAACTACAACACAGCGTGTCGTTTTCGTTTGTAGAGAATTTTACTTCGTTGATTCCGCATTCAGACCGCCGTCCAAATGTTTTCGTGTAACCGTTTCATTATTATTGGCGTACTCATGCACATCTTAAACACAGCGTACATAATATTTACATTCATCATACGACCAGTAACACTTTCAACTCTACAGCCGGATGTATTCGCCATGAAAAACTATGCCCAGAGGCTTCAGACACTTAGGTCATATAACACATATTGACTTGACTGGTTTTAACTTCTGAGCGCATGCTTACATGCTCCATTTACGTTGTAAAAGCCATGAAAAAAAATCATTGTTGTTATTACATAAACGATTATCTTGTCAATTGTCCTTCAGTCTTGGCAAAACTGTCATATTGCAAGCAGTTCTAATATGATATTATACTCATTTTAAGGACAACTACTAAGCGTGATAATTAGAACCATTGATCTAGTTTTGAAAATGATTGCAAACTGATAATGTTTAAAAGTGTTGAAGCTTTGTATATGCACACGAATGACGTGCTTTTGCATATAAAAATGTTGAAAGGCAAAAATAGTGATTTAAAATGTTTTTAGTTGAAAATGTTGAAGTTTTTCTAATGTCTATTGTTATACACTTGTGTATTTGAGCCCATGCTACGGTCAACATATTCACAAAACTGTTACATAATTCATCGTAAAATGTTGCATAATAAATGCTGCTATCAGGTTCGAATCTGATATCATAATGTAAAATTCTATTCATTAAACTAAGGTTTATGATGTTTGCAACCAGTTGATTTTATTATATAATCGAATGTTATTTCCAAGCGAAAACTTGTTAAATCAAGATTGTACATATCGTTAATGTTTAGGCAATTGTCACCTACCCTGAGAAAGGTAGTTTTAAATTATGTATGTCACCCGAATCATACAATTTTATTTATTTAAATAAACAAGTCACCACGATGCATTCAACATTGAGTAAACTGTTGCATAAATCCAAATGTTAAAAACATTAAAATTCGTTTTTTTCTTCATCCCCAAACTTTTAAATTGCGATATCATAAAATGATGTTTTTAAGTTGATGAGTTTTCTCTAAACGGTGACGATATATATATTACTATACATACTTCATACTTTCTTCAATATCAATGAAAAATATCGATGGCCATAAATTGACAACACGTATCACTTTGATGTCTCAATACTTATGTTTTTTGGTCCTCCTGAACAATTTAACAAATGTGTGATACGCATTGTCAATGTATGGCCAGCAAAATGCTATATTTTTTCGTACATTATATTAACATTAAATACCATATGTTATGTAAAGATAAATATAATGGAAACAATGTGCGTAATGTATTACAAATATCTAGTAATTTCTAGTAACGCATACTCGGTGGCGACGTCGTATTTGTGATTACGTCTTTTGTGTAGTATACGTACAAATAATTGAATATCCAATAAAAATAATGTCAACTGTTACAAAATCGAAGGCACTCAGGCAATAATTTTCACATGGCTTGACGTAATGAAATGCGAATTTAATATAACTTATTTTGCCTCCGTATTTATCATAATGATATGTTACACAATGTTCTTATCAGATCTCGTCAACAAATTACACTGTTTTATCTTTGTTCTATGACGTAAATGTAAAATTATGGTAAACTGTTTTGTTTTGATGAGCATTTTATAACAACTTATTGATAAAATTATTGTACGATAAAATACCTTATTGAATTTTATACGGAATAATATGATTGAGTATCATATTTAATAAAAAATACAGATGTTTCCCGTTGTTTTCTGTAGAATGTTTAAATAATAAAGTAGTATGCAATCATTGATAATTGATTTGCACTTGAGGCAGATTGCCATTAGAGTGCGTTATCAGTGTGTATTTTTTTTTTTTACTTTATAGCCGTCCAAAATGGCATATTGATGGCTCAATTTTCAACCCAGCCTACTCCATTTGTGTAAAATGTTCACTAGCAACGACAAATTTTGGCAAATTTGTGTGTTAAGTGTGTGCATGGAGTTGGTTAGCGTGTGCGGGTGATTTTTGAAGTCTTTTTTTTTGAATGTTGTACGTTATTTGTGCGATAAAAAATTAAAGATAATTAAAATAGAATTGAAATCGTTTTTTAGATCACAGATGAAGTTAGCTTTTTTGTAGATCAAGCCATAAATATTGATTTCCACGGTGATTTGGTTGAAGTCCTTTTTCCTTTTCATTTCTACAGTCTATATATACCATTCTCAAGCCAGCGACCAGTGTCAATATGGTAAGCGAGTGATTTTTCGTTACTTTAGGATTGGTTTGTCGAATAGACCGACCGCCGTGCTCAGATGATGAAAAACTAATGCCATTTAAATGTATACAGGTAAATATATGAAGGTATATGAGCTATTTTTTAAAAGCCATTTGATTGCTGTATAATAAGAAGGAAAATAGAATTATGGTATTTAATATTCTATTAACTATCCAACTAATCGAAAATACGTTTTGTTTGTCAAATCACGTTCCGTGGATATTCGATAAACCAATCCTAAAGAGTCGTACTGCTGACGAACGATTTATAAGCGAGCGCGCTTATGATGGAAGATTGGAATGACCAACACACTTACCATCTTTTGATACCTGTAGATATTTTTTTTGTTGTCCGTGTAATAATTTAATAATTATACATAAATTATGATTGACGTTCTTGAAGTTAACATTATTTTTCACAACGATGCAGGTTATATACATTCTGACAAAAACAGCATCTTACTGGTCCAATGATTAAAGTAAACATTCTTAAGAAAGCATTTATTTCGTAAATGTGGAATTGTGGATATATAACATTCGTGCAATCAAGTGTAATATATTATATGATCAAAAAATCGTAATAATTCTAATATTGACATCGCTATTTGAAAGCCAATTGCCACTACGATCATAATACGGGAAAATAAACATCGCCTACTTTATAGTATTACAAGAATTTCACCGAGCAGATGTTTATCTAGAAAGTAATTAATTGTAACTTTAATTAAACGTAGTCATCAACTCGATTGTATCGTGTTTAATGTACGCGGGTACTCAAACACTTTCGTTTCTTCCTCAGTTCGTGACCTTGACAGTGTTTCTTGTAACTGACTTACAAGAAGTCACCATGTAAACAAATCACGTATTTGCATGGGAACGAACATTCTTGAATTCTGTTTACGATTTTTTCTGAATAAATTTCGACCGAGGAGTTTCTCGAAATAAGTGAACCAATTCGCGGAATGTATTTTCGTGGTACGATTGATAATTTTTCTTCGTAGGTGGTTATTGCCAATAAAACGATATCGGAAGATCCCCGATTTTATTTTTAAATTTAACTCCATAATATGTATATATCTAGATGGTTTCGATTTATTACAGCATTTTTCTATCTATTAATAATGCAATTAATTCTGCTTAGATAGCATCGTTAGATTGTTTCCATTCTTTATTTACGAGTATGTCTTACGAATAGTGACACAGCTTTTTATGGAATCGTAAGTGTTTCAATATTAATAGGAATATGAATTGACTTATTGCGTGGTCTTATTCTGCTGCTCTGGCTAATATTGGTCTGAATGCCCCTGATAACTACCTAATAAATCGAGAACATCAGCTGTTTTTCATTCCTAA
>JAGVSQ010008156.1:0-14640 GCA_022683975.1 Rhyacophila evoluta
CTGAAGATGCCGAAAGGCGAAACCCGGGTCGCTAACAGTGATCTCAAATATGGAACTTTACCAGTTTTAGATAATTTAGAATATGTATTAATATGTTACCCTTGGGTTGAGAACATATAGATATATACAGTGTAAGGATGACTTCTTCAAATATTTGATTTTTTGAGATTAGCCGTCAGTCTATAATATAGACTCTATATCCATCGCATCTGCGTGTTTAGGCCAGCTGCTGGTAACAAAAAAAATACACAAAAAGTTGAGGGTAAATTTTTATTTATTTAATCGCTTTAGATATAGCCCAATTTGATTATCCTAAGTTTTCCCTCTTCGCCAAGGTAAGCCTAGTCAACTGGGTAATCTAAGTAATCTAAAATGGGGTGTTTTCCAGTTTTTTTACAAAATACCTGAAAAACCACAGATCAAATCAAAAAATTGCTAATTTATTGAACTGAACTCATTATAAATTAGCAAGGACTTGTATAAAACAAAATATTATCCGTCAATAATATCACTTCAATAATATTTATTTAATTATATCGACCGTGTACAAAGGTCTTATTCATATTATATTTAAAGTGGGCCTTTATATTTGTTTAGTATCACAATGAGACATTATAACATTGGCACTCACACTAACAGTATAGTACAATTTACTCTTATTGTTTCAAGCTATTCGTATTTACGCCATACCAAGAAACATATCGTGACTAAGTGGTTTCAACAAAAGAGCTTTCTAGCATTTTTCAACACTGTATAAGTGTATGCTTTAGAGAAGAAACTTTGAAAGAGAAACAATGTTCTTTTGAAAGCTCAACTAATTTTTGAAAATCACGCAATTCTGTAACTATAAGATAAAGTTATTTTTTTATCTTTCTCGGCTGCTTGCGAATGTCAAGAATTTAAAAAAAATTTGATAGTTTTCGAGGAAGGAAGAATATTTATAGGCTATTAAAATGTTTTTTCCTTTGTTTTGATTCTTTGTTATATAATAATAAATGGGTTGGATAAAAACGGTTATTTCTGAAAATCGTTGTGGTTTTTTAAGACGTAGATATTTATTATATGTATAAAAATAAACTAAGAATCTAAGCTAGTAATGTGTAATGATTTAATTTTAAAGCTATGCTAAGGCGTAAGAAAAACCATATCGGCATATTATGTATGAAAGGGAGTTTTGGGATTATATTTAGGCTAGTTTTTCAGTAATTAGATATTTTTATCTGTGTGTTAAATTAGATTTAAGAAAATTTAACATATTTAAGAATCCCAAATTAATAAATAATTAGATCAAAATACAGAAGTTATGTGTTCATTTATATTTATTTTGAATTATAATAAGAGTCTGAAAACGTTTAATGAAAAAATCACACCAGTTATTATGAAACGTTTAAAAAATTGAACAATTTTCGACTGCAGGTGAAGCTGGCTGCTTTTAGATTAAGATATCGATATTATTTTGTCATGTACCTAAAATGTCCTGTACTTGTCATGTATCTTAGTATAAATGTACTTGTCATGTACCTTTCTTGTTAAAAATTATACTGTATTTTGAATATTGTATGAAACAATCACTTTAAAGATCATAAAAATATTTTAGTCTACTTAATTAAGATTTTAAAACATTACTTATAATTATATTGAGTATTTTAAATGCTATAAATTTAATTATTTAATTAATATAAAATTTTCTTAAGTGACACTTGACCACTTGAATAATTAATTATCCAAGGATATCTTCAGCCACAAATCAAACCTTTTATATGCTGTCATGGGAGCTGGCAGCGCTAGAATGAAGAGATGTTAATTGAGTTCTTACCTACTTGGGTAAAAGTAAGGTTTGGTATGAAGGGTTGGATTCTGGGGACCCTTGTTAATTCCCAAAATATTTGAGGATGCACCCAGATGAAATTTTGTACTAAGTACAAACCGCGAAAGCTCCATTTAACAAGAAAGCCTTGCAAATATATCTTAGGAGAAAATTAATATTACTAATAAATTATCATGTCTAAATATCTACTTGTGTTTCCAAGGAATTGAAAAGCAAATGTTTTTTCAATGAATTTCTCTATTATCTTTGGCTAAGCAGGAATGATTAAATTGAATGCATAAACTCTTCTATTATTTATTGAAAATTGAATCTTAGGAGATTTATTGTACTCTATTTAGTATATTACAAATTGTAATTTAAGGACTTTAATTTTATTAAAAATATTGACGAGCATGATGTGTTTTATTTAATATATTATACATAACAGATACGGAAAAAGATCGAAGAGCAAAAAAGTTTGTCTAATGATTTAGAGAGATTGCATTATTGAAATTTATATAAAGCTTTCGAAGGCCGGTGTCGTTTTTTATGCACAGTACCACCGACCTTACTAATCAATATAATTAGTAGTAAGTTGGTTCTACACTTTGGAATAAAAAACATTAATAAAATATAAATGAAATTAGTGTAATATATAAAATAATAAGTTTATACAAGAAATAGAAAACTATAATCATAAAAGCTAGTTTACTGAGAGCAAAAATAATGTAAGATATACCGAATAGAAGTTCAATTAAATTTTCATTTTAAAATAAATTATTTCGTGAATTCGTTGATACAGAGTAAATATTTAATTTTAGTACAGGCTATATATTCAGAGGTTTATCTAAGATCAGTATGTAGTATGGCGAAGAATAGTTGTATGCCACCACAGAATATAAGGTAAATGTATTTCTACTCACGCGTCTTAAGATCAGACCATCTGTATGCTAATAATCTAATTTTCAATGTGAATGGAACAAAGAAAAACTGGATTCGCAATCAAGAGGCGATTTACATATTCCAAAACAATTTGGACGAAATCAATATTTGAGATTTGTAGAAACTCACAAGTATTATGCGTATTTAAATTTATCTTTAAATTAAAAATATTTTGTCAGAGATCTTTGGTTTGCCGAATATTATATATTTATTAAATGTGGTCAATTTCAAAACAATTCTCAGGTGGATACTCCTCATAAAGTCCTGCTGATGGATCAAACCGTTTCCAAAATCTATCAGACCGGTCGGCCAACAAAATTTCCAAATGATACTAAGATCCTTTAACATCTTTATATAAATGCTGTGGATAAGTACTCTGATATAAATATATTTGGTCTTAAAATAAACTAATTAAAAATTATTATGCATCTATGAAATATGTTTTAAAGTTGTTAATGATAATATAAAATAACATTGTTTCAAGATCACGCAAATTTAAAATATTGCGTGTTTGATATCGTCGCTTTATGATTGGTTTATCGAATATCCACGGATTTGAAAAATAAAACGTATTTTAAATTAAAAAGATAGTTTGTACAAAATAGTTTAATGAAATTCTATTTTTCTATAATACAGCAATCACATGGTTCTAAAAAGGTTCGGTTAGTTTCATATATTATAAATATTTACTTGTATATATTTTCAAATTCTGAACATTTGACGGTTGGTCTATTAGAAAAACAGTCTTAAAGCGACGAAATATATCCAATCGTATTGCACTAATCAGTGAGACTTTGTCGTGAAAATAATTTGCAAGCAAGTCTGACATCTTACGAACAATCAAAAGGGTTATCTTTCATCAAAGCTCATTTAACAAGGCTTAGTTTAAATATGAATCCTGTATATCATAGAGTACGTTAACCAAAGTCTCATAAAGCTGCTCTTGAGATAGTTATGGGACTTTGAAGAATACATTCACCAACATAACAGGTGTGAAGACGTGACTTTTGATGAAGAGAAAAGCAAGACTTACTACCGAATATACATTTGGAATAGATAGTAACCATTTTCAATATCATTGAGTATTATCTACGTTACCATCATATGAAAAAAGATGTCATTGGATTTAAGTGCTATCCAACTAGATATAAAATCTGCATATTTTAAATGCCGAGTTGCTTAAAAATCTTCTCATCTACTAAGCTATGTATAAGATTTAAAAATAATTTTTCACAATATAAAGATTAATCCACTATAATTTTTGTAGTTTGGGCACGTCATTTCCACCATCAAAACATGAGCCTTTACGAATCAAGCCACGAAGAAGACGAAAGGAATATTAAGTTATATAGTTATAGTTAATATTTTATATGTTTACTATTCTTAGTAATTTAAAAGCGTCTCAAAAATTGCCAAATTCTTTCGTTTCAAAGCCAACACAGATTCAAATATTTGAATATAATAAACTAACATCCATTCTATCACGACTTTTCTAAATAACGTATAATACAATACATTAGTTTTTTGTAATATATTTTAAAATTATACTAAACGAGAGAATATTTCTCAGTTTGTATCTTAGATGTGAGTCATTTCCAGCGTATCACTCTTTCACTTTCTATCGATTTACCCGCGTTGCCTTCGTTAGTAAGTAGAAAGTGCCTAGTTCATTTGCGATTCAAATGATATTAGCTAATTCAATAATCAGTATAGGTGTGTGAGATCCTGTCTAAACATAATTAATTATCGAACCCATCACAAGTGCCGTGCGTCGTATTTAACCAAAGGAGACTACGTTTAATTGAGTACCGACACAGGTGAGGCGAAGATTAAGTGTTGAAATCTTAACCATCAGTATTTGAATATTATAATAACGCCATTTCTATGTTACTACGGTGGTTGAATTGGCAAGCTCAGGCTTAGGCACTCAAGGTTATAAGCTCGAATTTTTGCTGTAAAAAATCAAAGTTGGGTAAGAATTTTGTATAAACTGCAAAACAAAATATGACATTGCAGAAACAAAAATGTCTGACTAGTTGAGAATCCAGCTGATGATCAACAAATATGAAACATATTTTATAGATGTACATTTTTAATAATATAACAATTTATATAAGATGCACTTATTCGACATGGTTGGATAAAGTTCATTCAGATCCAGTAGTTCAGTTGGTAAATGTACGTGTTTCGGTACTGAAGGTTTTGAAATCAAAGCCTGTTTTGAATGAATCTTTAAATAATGAAAAATACTGGAGTAGATGCCCACTAAAACAAAATAATCGCTGAAAAAATTTAAAGTGAAAACAATCGTTCAGGGTAAGAATTTATATTGTCCACGTCATGAGTGCACTTGTTAGTTATTAAGAGCCTTAAAAAGCAGCAATAGCTCTTTCTCTTTCTTATTTTTCCATGTTTGCTTCTTTAGTTCCAAATATAAACATCATACAGTGCTCTCAAAAATCTTCAAATTCAGCTATGTCAATGTTCTTTAACTTTACTTATACATCCTGGGTATACAGGATGTGCAGATAGTGCTGGTATCTAGTTCGATTAAAAATAATAATGTATAGAATGACAAGACAGGATCATCATCATAGACAGAAATAATAAGTGTAGAACAATCTGGTCAAATATGTCATCATGAAAGACGAAATATCTATTTTAGAACGTTTATCTATTAATTAATCTTCCAAGTATAGTATAAAAATATAATTAATTTACTTAAAAAAGTCTCTGAATATAAATTAATTAAACATTTTCATTCGTAATTCACAAATAACTTAAATTATCACTAGTTGAAAAGTTTTTTGGTATAATTGAAAAACTTTGAAAATATTTAAAAGCACAACCAAAATACAAACATTTAATTAAAAGTTATCAGCGAAATATCAATAAACTATTAAAGGAATCACAATTATAAGTTTGATTTAATGCGATACATATTTTGTTCTTGAAAGCTTTCGCTGCTTTATTGTTTGAAATTTGACGATAGTTTGTTTCAATAAACAACTTGAGTCTTTATATTTTGGATACCTTTGTTGTAAGAAGGTCATAATGTCGTACTAATAAGTATTTTTTACTTATTTTGTTTTCAAATGTATTTATTTTCTAATTACCATATTAAAAAAAAAAAATATCCACGTCAAAATAAACTAACGTTAGCTTCTAGGTAGCGTAGTTGGTAGCGTGCACGTCTAGCAATCCGGGGAATGTAGACTCGGATCCCCATCTGCCGGATTTTTTAAATCTGAAAATGAAGGACTGGATGCTAATTGGGTTGAGTAATTGTCTGACAAACAATTCATGAAAAATAATCTGTCAAGTTGTCTTCACATTACGGAGATCCATATATTCCTCTTTCGGAGTATATATCTTTACACTGTGTAGATTCGTATGCTCCACCTTGGGAGCAAATATGGTATAAAAAAACTAATGCTATGTGTATTTTATAAAAAGTTGTTCATGCGTTTTATTAACAGTGGGTAGGTATAGGACAATTTTTTTTTCTAGTGTGTGATTTTTCTATTTTTCCTTTCCCAGTAGCTGAGTCGTTATCATGCATGCTTTGAAACCGAGATTGCGCATTCAATTCTCACAGTAAATCTATGACAACTTTTATCATAGGGTTATTAAGACATTTTTAAACATTTTAGAGATCCATATCCTTCGTATATGCATTCAAAAAAATTCTGGAGTGGCCTTATAGAATGTCGAATACCGGTTTTTTTAAAAAATAGCCAGAATTTATAATCTGAATTTAGATTCTCAATTCATATATCGGTATACTCTAAAGAGGAAGTGTTCGGAAAAGGTATTTTGTAACATCAAATTATGAGCTGTATTCTTCCACATAAAGATTAGATTACATTTAATCCAGGTACAGTACTCAAACTCCCAACCCAGGGAAGTAGAAAACTAGTACATTGATTGACACGGGAGACCATGGGTAACTTAAAGTTTTCGAAATAATATGTTCACACATTCGCGGCACGTAATATTGTTCTAGTGACAAGTATATGGGTGATTCGAGTGCATAATTGACCCAAGCACCTGATCCTCTACTTGCCAAGCAAACGGAGCGTGTAAATTGCTTACAAAATTAACATGCCAGTTTTAACACAAGTAACCTTTTAAGGGGTTGTTACAACCCTGTTGTATTAGGGTTTCACGCCAGACTTAAACATCCCTTTCTTATTAATTTATTTGGGCACACTATCGCATAAGAATGTAATTTTTGCAGCACATCGTAAAGTTTATTAAAATGAATGCTTATTAAAACCAACGAGAGTATATAAAAAGAGTTAATTAAAATCGGAACATATCTTATTTACACGGAATATAGTTATGAGCTTTACTTGAAATCAATCTTATACATGAAAATCTTGCAGATGTTATATCTACGCCAAAAGAAATATCTCTTGCTTTTTCAAAATCAAAGTATTAATAAAGTAAGCCGTGCACGAATTTATAGTAAATAAGTGTGTTAAAAACTATCAAATTGTGGCGTTATTAAAACATTTTGAAAGTTTATTTTGAAGTGTACTATTTTAAGTTTATAGTAATTGTAGATTATACTTCAGTTAAAGCTTATCGATTTAAGTGCAACAGATAAAATACATTTATCAATGAGTTGTAAGAATAAAAATAATGTTTAAAAACGCTTTCCTGAAAGGTTGCTTTACGTAAACTTATGTAGCTATTTTCAGTTGGTACAGATATGGTCTGCGAATATATTATTTAACATAACCAGTGCAAACAATTTAATAACAACAATAACAATAACAATGTATCATGAGTATGTAAAATTCTTGGAAACAACCCTGTAAGATTATATTAGTAAGCTTTTGAAAAAAACACTTTTTTGGATCGCGGGTTACAAATTCAAATTAAGTACACATAACAAATTCATATGATTATAATTTAAATCAAACTATTCCTCATAGATTAAAATAATAATTTATAAATATGCTTCACTCGTTTTCATCAGATAAAAAACTAATTTATGAAAATAATGAAATTCAAATGATTACAATGAAGCATATGAAAATATACTTACTATTCGTGTTTGGTGCATATGAAAATCACTGGCGTCGTCTTGCATGAGTTCATTCAAGTGTATTTAATTATGAGGAAAACATATTTTTTTGGTTAGATGAGTAATGATTAATGTAATATTTACGCTTATTTTCATGCATATAAATGCAATATAAAAGCTTCCGTTGTGCTTGTCTTGTAAAGTAAAATATAAGAAAATGTATTTATAACAATCCTGGTTTTCAAGTAAAAGTTGTAAATTCAAAATTTAAATTTAAAATATTGTTTTCACAGTCAAGTTTTTACTTTTGCGTATAAAATGTAGTCAGCTTTTTTGAAAGTAAAAGAAGAACGAATAGCCATTTTTTTTTTTTTACCATATACGTCTAACATAGACAATGAGTGCATAAAATGGATATATCATTTTACATGTTAAATTGAATTTCGTATGCACACGAAAGGTGTTATATTATCCTTTCAACATAAGTGACCATTTTGTTAGATATTACTTTTCAAATACGATATAATACATACATAATTTAATAGTTGGGTAAAAGTACAGCATAATATTGATGATGGTATGACATTCAACACACTTATAAATCTGTGACATTTAGATCCATGGTCAGATTCAGAACGATCAATGAAACATATGTAATTTTGGTTTCCGATGTGTTCCAAGTAAATAATTTACATTTATTAATATTGTCAACTTATCAAAGTAAATGTAACTCAATAAAAAATTGATAACTCACAAATATAATGTAATTTTTTTCAGATTTTCACTGATTCAAATAAATAAGTCTTTAATAAAATGAATAACCAAAATAGATAGAAATTGATGATTCACGATGATACACAGTATCCACAATATTAGAATATACTTTTATTATTGATTACAATTGACAGTGATTTAATGGGAATACATTTATACTGTGGTAATTTTAAGACAGCAGTAACATATATCTCTATGTTAACACCATCATATTAAATCCTATCATTATTAAAATAGTGGAAGTTTTCGTTTTCACAAATACCCTAATGCCCTCTGGCTTACATTTAAAGAAGTTCATCTTATGAAGCTTCCAGAAATATTTGTAAATCATTTCATATCCGTTATGCTATAGTAGAAGCTTGATAAATGTGGAGAAGTAAATGCTATTTTTATTAATAAAATTGCAATTTCTTTTCTGGAGATAAACTCTATGGCACTTGCATTATTAAATCAAATTCTAATTGAACTTGAACGTGTTTAAAAGACTTATCAATAGCTATTATTTGGCTATGAAATGTTTATGAGTATCTATTTACGTATCGACATAATAGTATATAATAATATTTACGTTTTAATTAAAAACAATTCAAATTTAAAATATAACAATATGGTGATTCTTTTTCAATATTTATAACATTTTATAAGATGTAAATTTCTATTGTTTTATATGAGACTAGGTAAAGTATAACGTTTATGGACTTTATTTGCTTTTCACCTTGTCCGCTCCGAAATTGAAACTACAATGTAAAGATAAAACTACAGAGATGGAGATAATAGATCTCCGTACGTTAACGATTTATATTTTGACAGATTTTTTATAGGAATATGTTATTAGACAATAATTCAACTCATTGAGGACGAAGTTCTGAATTTATAGATATTTTTAAGCTCTAAATCTATGAAATTTTAACCCGAAATAAATATTGTGAGGAATGTAATGTAATAACTAAATTAAATATTACCATATAATAATCCTTTTCGAAATTGTGAATAAAATTATTCAACTGGTTAAACAGCTTTTACAAACAAACTAAAAAAACAAACTTTTATTTTTAATGTCAATGATTGCATTTAAAATTCCGGATAAACCTTTTTATTCTATCTGTCATGTTCAATAGTTTTCAGGTGCATGCAAAAGGTTACGTATAATAAATGAAATGAGATAAGTGTAAAATTTATGCAGAATATTCAATAAATTTTCTTTGATCAGAGATAAGAAGAGGTATATTTTAAGACGTCAGTGGAAATCTTTTGCCGTTATAAAACCATAATCAATAGAATTTTTCGAAAGATTTTTCCATGACATGGTATTTCGTCATAGATTTTAAATAAATTGAGAATCATATGTTTTAAATTGACTGCATCAAAAAATTAAAATCTTTAAATTCAAGTGAGTGAGTCAGACATTGTATGTCACATTGTTGTGAAAAGATAGTAAGGAACAAATTAGAGAAAGGGTTGAATGCTTAAAATATTTTCATATTCACATCTTAGGAGATGACAGAATCCATAAAACTACGTTTAATTGACTGTTCGGTTAAGCACACGCTATTCTACTTAAAAGAAAATGATTTTTTGGCACGTTACTGGCTCAAAACTGCCATACTAAGTAAAAACGCAGTATCTACACTATATAACTATTTTCCAGACACTGTGTTTTTACTTAGAAGGGCAAAGTAGTGATTTATATAAGCAAGTCATAATATTTAAAGAAAAAATAAATGCCTCCGTCGAATATTTGAGATGAGGTAATGTGAATTTAAAATGAGTGTAAAGTAGTGTTTTTAGACCAAAAGTTCTCTATAGAAAAACTATTTTTCTATGCTGCTAATGCTCCTAGAAAATCATACACCTATCTGTCTCGTTTTTTGAGATTGATTCTGATTGACTGATACTGGCAAAATATTGTCTACTAGCCCAAGAATGTATTCAGCAAAATAACGGTATGCATCGTGATTATCTAAAAACGTCCATATGCTACCACGTGATGTCCATATGCTACTAAAATGATATGGTTAACGATTTATGATAATTGAATATGATTTTCGTGCTTAATTTTTCGAAATCGTCCACAACTCGTTGTGACTACTTTTATTGCTCATTGAGTTTCTTTATTGTGCTGTTAATAGTATTTTTTATCGTTTATCACGGATTAAATAAATAATAGCAAACCAATAACGCAATACAATTATATGTGAAGTGAAGTGTAAATATATTTCATTGATAAATTCATATTCACTAAGTAATGTAACGTGCAAGTATCTAAAAGAGTGTTATATTTTTTACATTGTATGGCAGATAAATTTTCAAGAAACTATACACAGCTACATTTTTGTGATATATTTAGCTACTGCTGCAACAGAGGAAGGCGTTCGATTCTTGCATCTGACATCTCCTGATAGTATACTATAGCCTTACGAGAGGCGTCTTTTAGTGCAAGGCTTGACAGCGTTGCAGGTAGTTCTATGAAAGCTTTTGTTGCTACAGATACCCGTACAAAAGTTTACATAACCTCGTTGACAACCGAATTCTATTGTACTCATTTTAGTCAAAATAGATCCATAAATTATATACTAGTCTTCAAGAACAGGCTTTCATATTTATCAGCTGGTACATAACTTAACATGGGCTATACATATCGAATACCAGTGTGTAACGAATGTTAGATTCTAAAAAAATGCAAGTGGAGCTCAAGCAATAGTATCCAAAGGCATTGATTAACATGAATACGTCCTGTTACTGATATTCTTTTTAATCTAAGCAACTGAAGAACTTTAGTAAAAAGTACTTGCTTTCCTTTCAAAAATTTACGGTTTTTAATATATATACGTTAAATAATGACCAAGTTTAAATGTATTTTTATCCACCTTAGTCTTGCCTTTACAGCCGACACCTGTAATGCTTCTACATGTGTATATCGTAGATCGCAGACTTATGAAAAAAAAATGTTTTTAATAACGTCAGAAGTGTCACAAAAGCACCTGTTCATAACCTTGATTGCTACGTAGCTTCAATAGTTAATGTATAATTTGTGTCCTGATTAAGCAATGTTGATATCAAGCATTGATTAGAAAACTTTTTGCGAGCCTTATGACACTGAATACATTTTGAAAGCTAGAAAACTATTTTTAAATGTCAGTAGAAACTGTGTCGAAATGGCAGAAAGCTTCATGTTGTGAGACAGGCGTTAACATCTTTTCGATGGCTAAAATGGATAAAATATATACTACCAAGAGTTCAGAATAATACCATGAACTGAATGACGTTCGATTAGTATAGTTTTGTATATTTATTTATTACTAAAATCATTTAATGTATAAAGGTTGCGTAGTTTTGTATTGTTTGAATGTATATTTGTGTGGGTGTGTGTATTAAATTGTACAACGTGTCAGAAGAAAGAGAATATAGTTGATATTATTAACAATCATATTGATATCTTCTTAAAAAAAAAGAAAAATACTCGTATATTTACTTTGTTTACCATGTTCACTCCGCTAAGGGATATAGGTTTTAATGGTATGAAGATTACCAGTCCGAAAATTAAGTAAATATAGACCTCTGTATTGCAAAGATTAATGTTAATAAACTTTTCACGAACGTTGATTGCCAGTAGCTCTACTCATTGGGCACCTAATCCTGGATTGCTGATTTTTTAGAAGCTATGGTAATCGAACACACGATTTCCGGCTCCGAAATGCGCAAGCTAACCTCACGGTTACCGGGAGACATTTCACTAAAAATTATCCATATATTTTGCATATTTTAAAAATGTCCTTTGAAATAATTTATTTTGATACACGTATATGCATGTACGTACTTTCTAGTATGTTGATAGATAAAAATCGACATTTTGCTATGTATGTACCGCACTTGAATCTTGCACCTGACATTTTGTGATAGTAAATTCAGCTTACATTTTTCCTCTTCCTAGATACAGTATCTCGTGATAGCGCGTTGTGAATGAATGAACATTCAACCGGAGTCCACAGAATAAAACGTTATTGAAAACTTATAGACTTGTTCACTTCTCAGATCAGAGAAAAATCTTTTTAAAAAATTAAAATTATTATACACTGCCTGTGTGATAGCTGTTGTGGTATCAGTAAGTTTGTCTAGATTTGTGTTCCCAATAGAATTGCTATATAATATCGACTGTGGAAAGGAAAAAGGACGTGACCCACGTCGAACAAATTTACAGGAGGCACACAAAACGTCTATTTGATTATTTTACGCCAACGTGAAAATATTACATGGACACAGTATTGAAGAACATGCAGACTAAAATTGATGTTTTATCCACTCAATGTGATATTATTTGAATAAGTTATTTAAGAAAACCAACAAAATTGATAAGTGGAAGCCATTTTTTCTGGTCAAAAATTTCACAGGCCGTTATTTTTTCACCCTTAAAAGCTAAATTTAGACACTGATTTAAGCTTCCATACTTTTGATAGAACGTGCATTGAGTTGTATGCGTTGTGATTCATTGATTTTGTTCTTTTTCCATTCCACATTCAATATGTAATAATAATACAAGTAATCATTGATGAATTTTCAACTCAAATCTTCTATCTATTTTTCGAAACTTTTATTACCATATTAGCTTCGAAAGTGGAGCATATCGATGGCCATAGACAAAACGTATCATACGATCATTAAATTTTTCAGGAGGACCAAACAACTTATAAAAAAATAAGTATCGGGACATTAAAAAAAACGAAATACACTTTGGGGCGTAATAATGTTAATTTTCACTGTAAAAAAAGTTTATTTCATTTTCATGAGATCGAGTACTGTATTTTCGGATTAAAAAAAAAAGTATTCTCCGTATATGAGACGCGCACTCTAACCTTTAGGCTACCGGTGACAGAATAATCTTGTATCTATTAATCTATACATTTAAATTATTTATTCTATAAATTTGGATCTTGGCCAGATGGATCGACATGCAATCCTTTGACTTCTAAACAGCAATATATCTTTTTTCTGATATTTCGTCTTTGTATCTAGCTTTTTAAACGATTTCACGCAATAAATATGTAACGAAGTACGAGTAAATTTAGTTTAAATATAATATTTCTCTGCGTGCAGTTTTATGTAAGAGAAGTTGTCTTGTACGCCTAACCTAACCTAACCTAACCTATATTATGAGTGCTATGTATTGTTTTCCAGGCTATTATGTTCTTTACTAAGTAAAAGGCCATAATTATAGCAATGATTTAATTCTTTCTTAGCAAGTTATTTTTTTGAATAAAGAACATTATTTAAAAATGACTATTTCATTTCTTATCCGATAGATGGAGGGAAGTTACAACTAGAAACAAGAAGTACACGAGTAAAATATTATGTTCGTTATTTAAATTACCCTTATAAATTCAGAGGCGTCGCGTAAATTATTATCTGTGACTGTTTTTTTTTCACTCATTAACCTCCTAAATCACCTCGCTCTGACAGATAACAGTCCTAATGCGAAAAAATCTATTCACATAAAATACGTTTACTAATTACACTCACGAGACTGCCGTGTTTGGCTTGCGACTCTTATTTTAATATTATTATTACTATCTCTGTCTACCTCACCAAAAATAAGCACCATAATGGCTGTTCTCATAATTTAAGTTGTTTTCCCGCGCTCCGGCATAGCTTAAAGATAAGTGTTCTTTATTTGAAATTAGTTAGAAAGGTGTTATAATATACTTACTGTGAATAAAGGAATTCGTTCTTATTGTCTATGGCAGAATATCTTTCAGACTACCACGACCATAATATTGACCTAAGAAATTACAAAAAAAAAAAACTTTGAAACCACAAAAATAAGTTTATATTAAGTCAAATAAATTATAATATGCATATTCATTCACTCATATATGCAATATTTATTTATATATATTCTAAATTATTTAAAACTGGTAAAGTTCCATCCGTGTGTGAGATTACTGTTAGCGACCTGGGTTACGCCTTTCGGCATCTTCAGACTACATTATATGTGGGCAGTGAGCAAACATATTGTATAACATATTATACTGACAATAAATCCTATTGTAACTTACTATTTATATTATTAAATTAGTAAATATCATTA
>JAGVSQ010008157.1:0-14640 GCA_022683975.1 Rhyacophila evoluta
GATTTTGATAATTATTATTAGTCCGTATGGCAAAAACATAGAAACAATAAAAAAATTCGACACATTAATTAACATATAATTAATTAATGACTATATCCTGCAAATGTACAAAAAGATGTAAGGCTTCTTGCAATTGCAGAAAAACAGAAATTAACTGCTCAAGATTTTAAGGTTTTGAAAATTGGATTTTTTTCAGTACCTCTACACTATTCTATAAAAACATGTTGCAGCGAATGTGTTAAACGGTAATCTAACCCAGTAGTCAAACGATATTCGGTTATATTACCGAGAATTCCATACAATTAAATATATTTTAAGGTAGAGGTATTCAACTGGAACTAGAATATGTAAAAAAAGTTTATGAAGTTCGAAATAGAATATCCAGCGTTTAAATGAAATATGAGGTGTTTTTCTTATTATAATATAAGTAGATGTCCTGTACAATTGCTGGTTACCTGTCAATAATTGCAATATGTATACGTCTACGCAAAAATGTTCCCGATAATTAAAAAATATAACATACCGCTTAAAAAAAAAAAAATCCAATAAATTGTCTTTTTTTTAATTATAGCCAAATACACGAAGACCGTCAAACGTCAAGAGTATCTATGTTATAGACAATTAGAAATATTTCCCTATATTTCGTTTCTGAAAGGAAGAAATCTTCATCCAACATAAATGTCAGCTCATAAAAAAAATATTCGACAATTCCTTTTCGTGGAAATCGACATTAATGTTCTGTAATCGTAAACACATCAACATGACCAATTGCACCCATCAAATTCAAACAGAGTGTCATTACTCTATTCTTTGTGGTTTTGAAATAGAGTGTTGCAAGCTACAAAATTTGGAATCTTGATATAAAATTATTATTTCTCATTCTCTTTACGATATACAATATACGATTAGGAAAACGATATTTTCATACTATTAAACATTATTTAGAATGATTAGTCAAGTTTCGATTTCACTAATTGCGGGTTGTTTGAGTGGCGCAGCAATTTTTAATTTCTATCATGTCGTGTAAATCGTTTGGCGCATGCATTTTGCTGATGCTGTTGTACGGTAGCAAATCGTAGCACCTAACAAAGGCTCAAAAAAGTCTTAGCTTTAATTTTTTTAATTTAATTTAATTTTAGAATAAATGCCAGCGTCGGATAATGGGTGTGAAGTTTTCTGACGTAAAAACTCAAAGATAAGGAAGCCGACGGAGCAGCTTCTCATCAGATGTGATTATGATCTTGCGCGCCTAGCTAATTCCAGCGCCACTGCATGTACTGCTTGTTTTTTTTCGATTAGTGGGATTATGCCTTTCTGGAAATTGTTCAGCGAAATTAAAAGATACCAACATGAACTGAAAAAATGAGAGGCGAGAGAAGATCCTGGAGGCGTCATGTGATGGCCATATTTTCCGCATAGCAAGCAGATATGGCAGAGAGAATTGAACCATTAAAATCATATTTAGCTATTTTATACGAATTACTAATTTTTCACTAAACTTATTCTTAAGAAAATAAATAAATTTATCTGCAATGCTTTTAAGACTTATTACCAGTGGCGTGTCTACAAATTTAGCGTTCTGGAACAAGTAAAATCGTTTCCCCTCTACAGTTTCTTATTTTTTTTTTGGTTTGTGCCACTGGAGCAACCTGCTCCAATTGCTCCTCGGTAGCTATGCCACTACTCATTACTATCTTTTCAAAGACTTTCATGAAACTTCAAACCATCCTTAACGATATTATAATTTTGAATAAATCTCTCCAATTACATTTACATTGTGATTTAAATTAAATTTAGCATTTACATAATAAGAGGATTGTTAATATAAATTTTTAGATGTTCCACTTAGTTATCTATCAGAGTAAAATTTCCATAAGTCTTTATGGTAGTGTAGATCATTTGATTTCATATGACACACAGTATGAGGATATCCACTCCAAAAATGGATTATATGGATCTCCGCGATGTGAAGACATGTTTTAAAAGACTATTATTACAAAAATTGTCAGATAACTGCTCAACCCAATGGGCATCCAGTACTGCATTTTTAATTTTTTTTTCAAAAACAGACAAAATATATGAGAATAGAGCTTGCATTCCTTGGATTGCGAGGCGTGCGCGCTAGCCTCTATGCTACCAGGGAAGCTTTTAATTTCATATTTACACAGTTATATTGTATTATAATAGTAAAGAAGCATTGCACTCATCCATATTAAAATAAAACTATAAAATAGAAGAAAAAAACAAATCAATAATGTTGTAAAATTTCTTTATTTTTCATTTGCAAAGTTTACACAACTGACTTAATGGGTCACAGTGAGTAAATGGTTAGTAATAGGGCGGTATTTGAAATTTATAAATCAAAACCATCTATTTGTCTATTTAAAATAAAACATGATAAAAAATGTGTATTTAAATTGTTCGGTTTGACCGTTCCAAACTATATCATTGCACCTTTATTAATACAATAAAATATATTGAAAATCTTAGAAAATTACACAATCACTATTAATATAATATTATTATTAACTATAAAAATATTAATTTACATTAAATTGATTGAAATGCTTTGTCAAAGCTGCAAGTGTCTGCAGGATATGACTCTGTTGCATTCCGCCAACTGGCTTATTTAAAATTTACTAATTACAAAAAATATTTGGCGCCCTTTATTATAAGTTTAAATACTTTCCCTAAAAAATACAATATTTCACTATTCATAAATAAATTTATTTATTAACACAAAAAAATCATAATTAATTATTATGCAAATAAAATACCAAGATTCATGATGATTTTTAAGGGTATAAAATAATAATATAAAGTTATTATGTATACATATTGAAACACATATAAACCCAATATAGAAATACAAATATACAATTCCTACGTTAAATAACAATCAAAAAATAATTCCAAACACATTTGTACTTCAAGTTTAACCAAAGATCAAAGTATTATATTATCAACATTATATGAAATAAAGGTATAACGTGGTCTTATTTGAGATTTTATCCAAATTTATCTCTTAGATTGACTGAACTCTTGCTTAAAAAATAAAAATATTTCAGGATACTATTATATTAACAATAGTGTCATCAAGATTATTCTGTCAGGCATGTATAATGTTGAAACTAAAAGTGACACCCAGTTAAGAAAATAACTACCATTAATCAAGAAACACAAATACACTTAACAATCAGCAAGTAGGCACTACGAAAACACCTCTTTTAAACTGCAGGAAAGAGAATTATATAGTTTATGGTATAGGAATACCTGATTTTTTTTTATATCCCATAGACACTCACAGAACTCGGAGAAAACAATAATTGAGCGTTACGAATAAATAAAAGCTATAATATTATCATATACAATTTTTATAATTAATAATATTTAACTAACAATGCGGTCAAAATTTCAGCATTAAAGCCATAGTTAGAAATACCTCCAAATAATATTTTAAAAAAGCAATGGATTAACTAAATATCCTATCTAAGACAGAACACTTTACACATACCTCTGACTTCAAGAAAACGATGTAAATTAAATATTTGCCTACCAATGGGTAATGGGAATCCTTGTATCTACTGTTTATTATAAGATATCATACTATGTAATAAAAAAACATCATAAATATTAAACAATTAGATAATGACACAATAAGTGGTACATTTAATTCTGAGTATTTTGGTATATTTTTATTCTTCTAAAATGTGATTTTTTTTACTACTATGAAAGAATAAATTTATATTCATTACTTGTCTCTTATTATAAATGGATTCATAAAACATTTAGTTCATTCACTTAGATCCATTCAGTTATAAATTTTAAAACAGTAATTGAAAATAACTATGGAGGGAATGACACAAATACCACACATTTTAGGTGTCAAGTATCAAAAGTAATGAATATAATTATATAAAATAAATCATGAATACCACCAAATAAATGTCAAATCTTTTGAAAAGATGTATTAGGCCATTGATATGCTTTGATAAATGTTGAACGTGCTAAAAATATAACTATTTAAAATTCACGTATTATATACATTACGCCACATCCAAATATTCCTCTAATCCACCGAAATTTGATAACAAAGACCAGAATAAAATACAATGCACAAGATGTCACCATAAAATGTAATAGTTTAGACGGGATTTATCTATATGTTATATAGTACTATCCCACAAGCAAACAACAGATACATAATTTATTGATCTTTAGGCTACTAGTGTATGGGAGATATATTTGGAAAATATTGTACTCTGAAATAGTCTCATTAAGAGAACAGTCCCATTTTGGAAAAAAAAAAACTCAGAAAATATATACATAAATGTTTTGAGATATTAACGATTCACAATTTGAATATATTTTATTTGAACCAAAATGGTTCAGTGTACAAATATCGATTGTGGTTGTTTATTTAATTTTTACATTTTTAGCAAGGAATATATACATAAACTAAAAATAGCTGCATAATTTCATCTAAAGAAGCACTCTTTTTAATAGAGAGCAATTGCACTTTCATAAATGTATTAGCTTTTGGAGAATGGTAGAAGATTGGAGAGTCGCAGAAGAATGGTAGAAACATTACCACCAAGTATAAGAATTATCTCGGTATATAATCACAGAGAAAAAATACTTTTACATAGTGCAATTTATACCAAATATATTTCTGCTTTACAAAACCAGTGTTCTGAAAGGTGGCTAACAGTAAATCTTCAGACATGCAATAGTGCAATATAATGCTTAATTATTACAATGCACATAGAACACCTTCATTGAGCACATCATCTGTTTTACCCAAACTTATTAAGAAAAAAAAAACAGTATAGCCATTGAATCTAACTTATTGCAATAAGTGAATTTAAAAGAATTTTACTGAGAGGCGACAGTGTTCAATTCATGTTCTATGACTTTCACTAAAAAATCCACAATACAATAGCAATGTTATAATAGATGTAGAATAAAAAGTATTATTAGTTAAATATGCATAAAATCATGTCACTTCACTTAATTATCAATTTTTCACCGAATTACAGACGCCACACATACCGAGACACCCTCGAGGAAGACCTAGACAAGTTATATGAAAAGTGTGCCTGCAGTTATAAACAATCACATCTCTAGCATGCGATAAGTCTTTTACAATAACTGTCTCATTACATACACTACATCGATTTTCATCATATATTAAGACACCTTTTTGGTGACTATTAACAAATTTCTCATGAAGATCAAAATAGTTTCGCACTGTGATAGCTTTACACGCTTCTTGAACCGATAACTGAAGATTATAATCACTCATCATCTTACCTAAGGAATCTTTCAGATTGGGTATCTCGCAGCCTGGCTTGATTCCTTGAATGAGAACTCTCGGATCCACGTAATTTCCAATTCTCTTCAAAAGAAGCGTAATGGATTCTGGTTTATCCAGGGACTGATTGATTAAATTTTGCCATAACTCGTTATCATTATGTTCTTGACAAAAGTTAATAGCTTGGTTGGTGTCATCGAGTTTTTGTATAATTATATTTAAAGCATCTTTTGTACTACCTATTCTGTCCAACAGATACACAGTTTCGGGAAAATAATCTTTCTTTTTGCAGATATCCAAAGCATCTTCGATCGGATAGCTGTCACTAAATCTTAAGAATGGCAACAGTTTGTCTCTTGAATTATCAGCGTACAACTTGACTAACCTACCATGATATTTTGAAGGTAAATCCACTTTGCTCAGTTCATGAAGGTAACTAACTAAGTAATTATCTTCTTTTTCTAACTGTTTTTCGACAACTTCAACAGGAATTTGGTTTTTTGTTGATTTCTTTACCAGCAAGGAAATAGTTTTCTTACTGTCCAAATTCATAAGCTTTAAAATTTTATCATGTATGAATTTGTGCAAATCATATTTTTCAATCACTTCAAAAACATCTGGATGTTGCAATTTAAGATACATAGATAATGCCTTGTCATATTGCTTTTGGTGGCAATACAATACAGCCAAGGACTCCATATAATGAGCCTTATGCTTGTCAGCTAAAATTACACGTCCTGTGACTACATTAGTGACAGCGTCCATGTTGTACAATCCAGGATTCCAATTTTTGATAGCGAGCAAAAATCCTGGAGGGTCAAATTTCAGATACTCATAAAGAATCATCTCATAGATCTTCGATCCCAGTTTCCTTTCGAGTGTCATCGGTATCCAACGATCGATTGATCTTAGTTGATTCAATTCTGAAAATTTGTAGATCTGATCTTCCCAAAGAGACCTATCGTCTGAGCACACTTTAAAGCAGATCATTGCAGCTTTTTCAAACTCTTTTTTACTGAGCAAAGAATCCATATAAAGTATACCGACAGATGACACTGAATGTTTAGAGGTCCTGCCACCTGCTTTCTCTAAAACACTCATGGCTCTTTCATAAAAGTCATGTTCCATGAGCCACTGCACTTTCTCATCTATATCATATTGACTGGCAACTAGTATTTCTTTAGGGGATACTATAAAAAAACGATTTTCTTCAATTACTGATAAGAGGTGATATTCATTGCATGTGTATTTTTCATAGCCTAAAATATTGAGACAATCCTCATGACTCGTATTCACTTCACATTCTTTGTAATCTATTATACACAGATTGGGCCTTTGATACTTTCCAGTACTAGGATGAACTTCTTTTGGAAATCCAAGAATCACTAACTGGTTGTCCAGCGGGGCTAAGCCAGAAATATAATAGTCTGAAGGAAACGTGTATATGGGATCAACCACATAATCAGAAGGCACTCTAGTTTGTGGATCCGTAGAATTTCGTTTTCTGATTAAGCAGATTCTTACAATATCAACCCAGCCAATCATCAGAGTTCTCTCTGCTGACCACACCAAATTGCACCGGAAGTCCTGATTGGACGTGGCTTTATTGAGGTCCCATTTCAAGAGTCCAAGTGAACACCTGGCAACTAAGTCGTATACCCTGACTCCAACATCACTGGCCCATGCTACGAATCTGTCTTGCCATGCGATTGTCTGTACATATCCTTCGCATTCGCTCAATACTGTGCTCTTGATTCGACTGAGAAAACTCTTTTCATAGAGTGTCAATTTATTATCACCGATTAAAAACCTACGACCAGATCCGGGTTTGTGGTAACTCGGATCAAGAGCGATTGATTTGATCATTCTACCTAGTGAAAGGTTGTGATTATTTTCACTAAGTGAGGAGTATAACCCTCGTATGATAATAGTGCCATCATCGGAGCACGACGCGATATAATCGCCGTTTGTATCCATCGATATATGATTGACAGCAATTGAATGGAAATATAAATCTTTAGGTTTTCTCTTGTCGCTGTCTTTGGCTGTTTCTTTTGACGCGTTCGAAGCAGGGGAAGAGACAATATTGCCTTGATGGTCCAGCAAATATACTTTACCCCACTGAGAACCCAAACAAATGAATTTCGGGTGCACAGATATGCAGCTCACAGCATCTTTTGTTAAAATATTTTTCACATCATTGCCCAGCAGTCGATCATATTTTAACTTAGGTTCCTCTTCTGGAACCAAACTTTCACAGTTGTCAAAATTCCCGTCTTCCATTTTTAAGGAAGTTTTTTAACATTCTATGAATTATTTATTATTATTACGAAAGCCAACGTTAAAGTAAGATTCATTTATCAACACACTGATGCGTCAAACGAAATGTCAAGAAGTATGACAGCTGATAAAATAGTGTTGCTACATAAGGATAATAACAATTATTTATTAGAAATTAATATTACTGAAAGTTACTACTACCCTCAAAATTCATATTGATATTGATTTGTAAATATTTAAAAATAAAACCGCCTGGATAAATTAAAATAATATATATTTGTATATGTATCAAACACAAATATTATGGACGTTCAAAAGAGTAAGGTGTTATGGTATTCTCGGAAGTGGCAGCACCATTATTATGCTGTCAAAATTTCAAATATCTCAACAAAGTGATCAATATGAAATTATGACCCTCTGAAGTCAAAGACGAACTTTACATACTGTGCCCTGCTTTAAAAACTTGCATCAAATTGTCTTTAAACTTAATAAAATAATGGCAGAAGTGATCGATTTCGATTCTGAATTAGCTATAATTGGAAAAGAGTTAGCTCAAGTGGAAACAAAATTACGGCAGCTAAGGCAACGAAAACAAGAATTAACCGAAAGAAGAGATCAACTCGAAGAAAAACGAGACGTACAAAAATCAAAAGAGAGTGGTGATGAAAATTGGGATCACTCCAATTTTGAATGGTCAGAGCGATTGCATGATGCGTTGAAACACTTATTCAACGTAAAATCCTTCAGGCCACAACAGCGCAGCGGTATGAATGCGACATTGAGCGGAAAGCATGCCATTATTATCATGCCCACGGGAGCCGGAAAGAGTTTGTGCTTCCAGTTACCTGCACTGATCAATGATGGAATAACTGTTGTAATATCTCCTCTCATATCGTTAATGGAGGATCAAGTAATGGGCCTTACCAAGAGACACATTTGCTCTAAATTAATGAGCAGTTCGAGCTCGAAAGAAGATACAAATGCAGCTTTACAAGCCCTAACAGACAAAAACTCACCAGTTAAATTGTTATATGTCACTCCAGAAAGATTAGCTAAAAGCAAACGATTCATGACAAAGCTGCAAAAGTGTTTTGCTGAAGGACGACTTCAAAGAATCGCAATAGATGAAGTGCACTGCTGTTCCCAATGGGGTCATGATTTTCGTCCTGACTACAAATTTCTTGGTATATTATCTTCCATGTTTCCAGACATACCGATTCTTGGATTGACGGCAACAGCCACATCACGAGTACTGATTGATGTTCAGAAGATGCTTGATATTAGAGGCTGCCTGGTGATAAAGTCTTCATTTAATAGACCAAATTTATTTTATCAAATAATTGATAAACCTGCCTCTGCTGAAGGATGCATCGATATATTCGAAGGCATGCTTAAATTTCGTTACAAAGGAGAATCAGGAATCATTTATGCAACCAGTATAAAAGACTGTGAAGATTTAACTCAAGGATTGCGAGCAAGGGGTCTTAAGGTAGCATGTTACCATTCCAATCTAGAACCAGCCACTAGATCAAATATTCACACTAAGTGGGCAAATAAATATTACCAAGCTATAATTGCTACGGTTGCCTTTGGATTAGGTATTGATAAACCTGATGTTAGATTTGTTCTGCATCATTCTCTCAGCAAGTCGATGGAAAGTTATTATCAAGAGAGCGGGCGAGCCGGAAGAGATGGACAAAATGCTGAATGTATTATGATGTATCGAATGCAAGATATCTTCAAACTGAGTACGATGGTATTTTCGTCTGCCGGAAGCTTGAAGCATCTTTATGATATGATAAAATATTGCCTGGACCCAAGTGATTGTCGGAGGAAAATAATTGCTCAGCATTTTGATGAAGAATGGGGATCCACAGATTGCCACAAAATGTGTGATAGATGCTGTGGAAATAGTTCTTCACCAACTGAAATATTCATTGAAAATTACTGCAGAGACATATACAAAATTATAAGCCATGCTACGCAGTTAGATACAAAACTTACAGCTCAAAAACTTTTAGATATTTGGTTTGGCAAAGGTCTTGTCACTTTGAGAGTGACAACTATTAAAAAACCCCAAATAAGTCGAACACAAGGCGAAGATATTGTTACCTTTTTAATAATTGAAGGATATTTAAAGGAAGCATTTCATTTTACTGCTTACAGCACTATTAGCTATATTAATATAGGTCTCAATTCTTCATTACTAAATGACAATAATTATAAAATAAAAATGGTGCTTAAAAAGTATGTTGGCATTCTTGATTTGAAAAATATCTCTACCAATATTTCAAATACTGAGAAGAATGATGCTGAGATAACTTCTAAAAAACATCAAAGTGTTGAAAAAAAATCATCAGGCAATGCCAAATCAGATGACCTGAAAATATTACGAAACAAGCATTTGAATGAATCATTAAATATCAAATCTTCAAGCTCAGAAAGTTCAAAATCAACAAATAAGAAAAGAAAAAATGAAACTCTGAAGGATGTGTCTACTAATAACGCAAAAGATAATAATTTTATATCACCTTCAAAAGAACAACCCAGTGATGAGAAAGAGCTCTCAAACAAAGAAATCAAATCAGATGTATTGAAAATCTCACCAAGCAAACTGATAAAAAATCCACAAAATAGAAAACCCTCTAGTCCAAGGAGTTCAGGATCAGTGTGCAAGAAAAGAAAAACTGAGGCTAAGAATACTTCTCTGACTAATGAAATCGTTATCATTGATTGATAATACCTACATGTGTTATTGAATAAATATTTATTTTAAGATAAACTGATTCATTCATTTATCCACTTTATTTCTACTTGTAATTAATATTTGCATACCTACTATTGACTGATGGTGTTTAATAAAAAAATGATTTAGTAGTTTAAAATTTTGTCAATGTGTTTTTTTGTGATATTTTTTCACCAGCAATCATTAAAATAGAGGTGACATTCAATTTGGCAAGCTGTGAGTGGATTTTCTATAGACATGTATATATCTTTTTAATCTATCAATATAATTCTTCTATTTCATTTACCAGTTCAGAGTCAGATACTCTAATAATGGATAGTTTCATCAATACATAATAAAAAGCTCAGTTTTATTACAACTCATAGTCAAGAAAAATAATAAGTGTGATTAGTTGTATAGTTTCCATATGAGAAAAATTGATTTCATCTATTTGAATAAATCGGTATGTAAAATTAACCAATTACTTATTGTTGAACACGATTTTTAAATAAATATAATATACAATAATTTGCATTTCATAAAATAAATAAAAAGTTAGTGAATTATCAAAAAAAAATCTTGATAAATAATTACTATCTCGTAATTAATAAGGGGAGAATCCATTAATTTACAGATAAATTACATTTTTATGAATCCATCACTTAAAGGGCTGATACTCCAATAGTGGGGAGAATAAACACTTATTTTTCTTTGAAAAAAATATTGTACCGTTTTTTCTTTGAGTTATTCTTGGTTGAAATTGATTAAACTACAAATGAACCACTTTTTAACATATATTTTTCTGGTGACTTTGTATTTTTTTTATTACTATATACATTTTATATATTTCAAAACTATCATTAGATGCACAATGGAATAAAGCCAAGCAGCCGTATTTGCTTAACCAATGAGAAATGAATGTTCACGTAACTATTTTAAAGCTAAATTATGTGGCAACACTCACAGCAAGAAATTTAAAAATTTGATTGGATACCGGCCGTTTCTTTTGAAGACCGACGTTTTGTCAGTTTTGTGTACTAGTGAAGTGTGAGATAATAATCGTTGCGTTCACTATTTCAATGTTTTAAATTATTAATTACGCTTGGCAATATAATATACACCAAGCGGTGAGATATTTAATGTGCAAAATGCCAGACTTACTCGAGATTGCGTGTGACAAATTAAATAAAGCGGCTAACGATGCCGTTTCCAATTTTGATCGAGTTTTACAGGCATGTAAAACTTTATTTTAGTGTCAAGTTGATTTGACTGTCTGTATAGTGCAATTTAATTATTAATTAATACCCTTTTTCTAGACCGAGCTGAGTTTCCTAGGGGATATTGTGGACTCGATGCTATCGAAGATTACTTCGGAGGGTTCAGCAAGTCCTGTAGTTTCCAAGACGCCCTTCAAAAAACGAAAATTGAATACAATATCTGAATTTGATGATCATGGTAGGAATTATATGATAAATTCTTTGAATTCAATTTTATCTGTATGTATTGTTATTTATGTATATTACTACAAACATACTGGAAAGTTATATGTGTCAATTTTGTTATGTCAATTCTTTTAAGTACTGACATCAAGAAACCTTCACTGAAAATGTGTTAAAAAATGACGAGGATTGGTTTTTTTAAACACTGAAAAGTATCCACCCCTATAGAATTCAACCAATTGATTTGAGTTGAAAATTATCTTACGACATAATTTGATGACAGACTATCTTAAGAACCATAGTTGAATATTGATAAAATTAGAGGAGGAAATATACAACAAGTTGAAGTTTATAATATAAATCACACAAAAAAACATTGATCAATCACCAGTTAATTTAATTTTTTTGTAGATTTAGAAATTACAAGAAAAACCGTGACTCTTTAAAAATAAAATTGTCTGCCATTGTGACGGCTTCTGACAAAACTTAAACGACTAACGTGAACAAATGTAAATGAAATATTTTCAAACATCACTATCGTAATTAATACTTTCAATTTTCATATCCAAGCGAGCGCGTATATTTTATACAAATGTGAAAGTGACTATAGACACATCTTCATGTGCACCCATATATTTGAAACATCAAAGTATGGAAATGTATGTGCGTTGGGAACTTAAGAATGTTGTTGTGAAAAGTTTCGTGACTAATTTCAATAAGACACCCTGTTGCCACTTTACCTATTATTGCTTGCTTCAGATAAGAATGAAGCTTGACACTAAATTAATTTACGTATTATATTTATGACAGGTGAATGAACAAATACTTAAATATTAATTAGGCTATTCTGATACAATTATCAATTTTTTACCATGTCTTTTTCGAGGGTGGAGCTTCATATACAGATCTTCGTAATGTGAAGACATCCATTGACAGATTTTTTTTCACGAGAATTGGTTGTCAGCCAATTGTCCAACCTATTAAACATCCAGTCCAGCAACTGTTTTAATTAAACCTTCAATTTGTGGTTCCGAAGTGTGCATGCTTACCTCTTGGCTATCGAGGATATAAACTTAGTCAAGAATAATTATACTGTGAATCATCATCTGTGAGCTTACGTGATGACTCCTTTATTTGAAAAAATAATATATAACTTTTTGTAATTGATGTAATTCTCTTCTTTAGATAACGCATTAAAAGGACGACAAGTTAGTGAAATCCTGCTGGCAGTCCAGGAACCAAATGAATTGTATGTGGCGAGTGGTTTCTCTGGTAGCTCCACTCCAAAAGACACAATGACTGCTTCCCAAAGCAATGGTGATACAGTTCCGCTGCCTTTGGTGAACATTATCTCCCCCTTGGAAACCAATTCAAATGGTCGGGAGAAAAGAAACGCTTCTAAAGCTGCTACAGCCATGAATAGCAAACTCGTAAGTAGATTATTATAATTCATTTAGTTTATCTCGATCCTGATGAATATAGAAGATTTAATTATTAAAAAACAACTCATTGGTTTTCACGCACAAGTTAAGAATGATAAGCTCAAATTTATAATTTTTTAGAAATAAAAATAATTGAGAAAACGTTGGATGTATTGTGCTCACAACTATCATTTCTGTTTGACATTGTGCAATAGCACAGTTATCATAAATTTTTAAATATCAGTATTGATCTCTTCTTTTCACCAATATTTTTACAATTCTCTACTATAACCCAGTGCTCCATAACCTTTTATCTTTCACGGTACACTACAAGTAAAAAAAGTAAGAAATGCCACTATTATGACAATGTTTCTAATATTTTTCTGACTGCGCAGCACTCGTATAACTCGATTTATTTTTTTACTATATTGCATGTTATAATAAAAATAAGTGAAACACCATTCTCACATAAATTTTCACATAAGCTCTCCCCTATCTCAAATAATAAAATAAAAAGTCGATTTATTAAAGTCTGTTATTGAAATGAGTATCATACGTAAAATAGTTACATTTCCTCTTGAAGCATTGAAATTTTACAAGATCGATGACTTAATACAAGAATTTATTTTAGTCTTGCATCCACACTAATTCATCTTTTTTCTTATGTTTTATATCAATAGTTAACTGAAAAACTCAGCGTCAAAATGAGAAGACCTGACTCTTTTAATAACACCGTTGATAAGGCTGTCAACAGTACGAAAACTGTAAATGTGTCTGTGAAATTGGACAGAGCTGAGCTCCAGAACGGAATAGCTATTTCTGAAATCTTAAATGGAGACAGTACAATCACAGTGGATTCTATAATTGTCGAATCCAAAACTGAGGACCTTGAAAATAAAGAAAATGTACAGGAAACGATTAATCTCAACAATATCACACAAGGTGAAACTATAATTAATATATGCAATACACTTTATATTGTTTGGGAAATGTACAAAAATACTCTGTTTTTGAGACTTCTAACTGTTTTTTTCTATTGTCTTTTTGAACTTCTGACATAGATTTCTGAACATTCAAATATCTTTCCTGATTACGATTTTCCTGAGATTTATGTAGATGTATAAAAATATTAATGTATTTTCACAACCATGAGTTAAGAAATCAATCAACTTATTAGTTGTCCATATCCTACATTGAAACACATATTATGGACATGCGATTATTTATTCAACTATGCGATTTGAAGTTGTCTACAGTGCCAAACGGTTCACTCTCTTAATCATTTAATAATACTGTATGAAGTTTGTGATGTGTTTGTACGTGAATTAACAATTCTTTTTCTAGATAAAACAGTCAAGAAGCGAGGAAGGGCTACGCGAAAAGCAACTTTGACTGTCATCGACATACCTGATGTAAAAGATGTCATTGAAACTGTTAATATGGATATGGAAATTATGCCTC
>JAGVSQ010008158.1:0-14639 GCA_022683975.1 Rhyacophila evoluta
GCCTTTCGGCATCTTCAGGCTACATTATATGTGTGCAGTGAGCGAACATATAACACACTGATCATTTTATATGATTATTTTTAATGAAAACATATATCTATCAAATTAAAGAATCCCTCGAAATATACTCTATAGTCTAGTTTAAATGTGAATATAAAAAAAAATATTGTCATGTATAATTTTGACAGAAAAGGGTTTACTGAATGCACGTCACTGTTTTTGCGTAAGCCGGATAATTTGATCAGAGATTTTCAATCCAAAAACATGACGAGCTTACTGCCAATTAGCTTCATAAAAAGTGTAATCCGAAAGAGATAAACTGCCGTTTTTATAGTTTAATGTTTAATGGGTTGGGCGCTTTTAAATCTGTTACTAGGTGCCATAGATGGTCGAGTGGTAAACACACGCGATTGAATACTACACTGAATTGTTATCACTTGAAGTTTTAGCAAAGTGAGATAAATGAGTTTTGAAAAGCGATTCTAGTTAACACTGAGTTGCGAAACCGCTCCAGATATAATATCAATCAATATATTTTTCATTGTACGTTATTTGCATATGAAATGGAAGATTATATCACATTTGTAAACATATATGAAGACAATCGCAGAAAAAAATACATTTTATGGCTGGTATACATGAAACAGTTTTTCGTGATTTATTCGAAATTTGAAAAAGCTTCCAGAGTACTTTTTGCAACTCACTTCATCATATAAAATATGACGTATGCTAATTCTTGTTAAATTTACATTATAAAACACGAATCAATTTTACAAGCCATATATTATAATAGTTTGCAGTAAATCTGAAAATTCAAAAATGTTTACTCTTCTTTAGTAATCTCTGGCAAGCCCACATTTTTCTTGTGGCTGCCAATTTATTTAAATAATTATTTAAAATGCTCAGTAAATTCGGATGTAAAATGGTATTTGGTATTTTTCTCGCCGAAGGGAAACGATACGGATCTTATTGTTAGGATTTCCGGGTTGAATCAATCACTTTGGCATTGAAAATAAAATACAATTTTCCGGTCAGTTAGAGGTATTTACAATACGTACCTAGTGTAATTAGTCAAGTTATATAGAGGCCCAAAAGGGAAATGAGTTACACTGAGAAAAGTTCCGATTATGTATCGGACATTTTATATAAAATATAATGATATGCCGGAATACGTCTATGCTCAACAGATGGAGCTATATCAACTGAAAATGAAGCCAACCAGGAATTTTTTCGTAATAAAACTTCGTGTAATATTTAACACGGATTTGTTTCGAGACGCTAATGATATTTGATTAAATTCATAAATATAAATTTTCTTTAAATACATATTATTCTTTGCTTTAAGGATTTTTAATCTATAAAGTTAAATCCATTAGGATGACTAAAAATGCAAATTTGCTAAATCTATTTTTGAAAACTTTGCAAGAGAGTGTAAAAATTGATTATTTTTCTTTGTTTTTACGATTAGTTTGATATAAAAAATACATTTTACACGATTTCATAGTGCTGCTTGCGACTGACATACGTTTGAAAGTCCAAAATAGCAGTTATATATTTTTCAGTGTAGGTTTCAAATCCGAATGAAAGTTTTAAATTTTCTTGGGACTTTTTTCGATATATTTAAACAACTTTGAATAGGAGACAATCGTATGGCGTGGTGCAACAGGATGGTATTATCAAGTAATTTTCAACAAGTGGACTTCAAGCCATCGATTAATTTAATTTTATTTAATGCGACGTAATAAATGAATGGCCGAGTGGTAAGCGTGTGTGTTTTGATGTACAAGGTTATAGGGGTTAAATTCCATAAAGATTAAAACTACAGAACTGGATTGCTTAACGGGTTGAGAAATTGGATGACAACCGAAAGATCCATACTTTGATTTTTTGAATTTATTTCATACGATTCCGAATGAAGAACATCTCTTCTAAGAATTTGAGGTTTACTTAGTGTAAAATAATATTTAAAAAAGTATTGTTAAAAGGCATAAAAAATATTTTGGTTTTATCAAATTTAAAAAAAAATGAAAGGTATCATAAGTGTGTAATTTACTCCATTCCTCCTATTTTTCTATTCACCAGAAGTAAAATATATGCAAATATAAATAATAAAAAACAATGATAAGCCCAGATGATTTTGCTTTCAATGAAAGTATTGTTAAAATTAATATGAATACAGTCTCATAATTTCTCTGAGTAAGTTTGTGTTAGCACACACTAGTTACACACATTTGATGTTATAAATAAGGTATTATATGAAAAATAAATATAAATGAAAATAAGACATTGTTTTTTTGGTCGTCATTAAGAAGTCCTTTTTACTAATAAAGTGCAGCAGAAATCGCTTAAAACAAAAAAATACTTCTATATCACACTACATTAATTTTACAGACGATTAAAGAAGCTCTCTTTAACTAGTCATTGTATGAAATTTTACATTTAAAATAAAATCTGTTATTTTTAAATGTTGACATAAAAACATCCTACCAATTGTATAACGATATTTATGTGTCCTGTCACATATTTCAAACGGATAATTTATCAATAAAATAATGATTTGGGTTTGAATACAAAAATGATATTTTGAAAAACATTTTTTCCTAATAAATTGACTGTGGCAAGTTTGGCCTTTTCAGTATTTGTGTAAGGATTTTAAATACAATAAAATAAATTGAATAATAAAAAATACAACATATGGTGTTAGTTAATTTAAAAATCTTAGAAATTGTTAATTGTAGTTATTAAGTAAGCAAAACAAACAAATAATGTAATATAAAAGAAATAAAAAGATATACTGTATGAGGGAGATGAGGACTATTAACAAACTTACCCATGCTTTAAAGCTGAACCATTTTGGGCTGGTTTTGAATTCAAATTCAACATGGATTTAGTCGAAAATCTAGAGGGGTCAAAATAAATATAAAAAAAATTATAATATAAAAATAAACAACACAAAAGACAAAATAAATATAAAAAAAATATTTTTGTAATTTTTTTTACAAGAATACAAGGATTGTTTTTTTTAGATTTAATTGCATATCAACTGTGTTTAAAAAAATTGTGTAGAAATAATAAAATAGAAAATATAGAAAATATACAACATGCACTTAGCATAACGGTTTATATGGAATTCATAAATATTGACTTTCATTCGTGATTATTTTTTTGCCACTCCTGTAAAATGAGTTAATATTTTATAAACACAGTTGGTATGTAAGTGCATATATAATTAAATAATTAAGGATGGGTGGTTTCTCTACATTTCTAAAATAATAAATATTATAATTTGGAAATAAAAAAATAATAAAAAATAACCAATAGTTGAAATATAAAAGAGGTGCTGACTGTAGTTAGAAAAAAGCAAAAAATAACCTCATTTTCCTATTAAAATGCTAAGATTTTAAAATGATAAAACTTGAAATTCTATTTCTTACTTTCATCATTTTGTTGCAATAATCTGCTTATACGTTTTAATACTAGATAGTGAAAATAAATTAGAATTTTAATGTTTTTCAACTCATCTGCAATTTGTCATTTCATTTGAATGATTTTTACGAGGACTGGTTGCTATCTATTCGATTCTTTGAAATAATATCATATATAAAAAAAACTAATATATTTTTATGCAACACCGGGATTTGAAACCGCTGAGCCAATAAGATGCCGCAAGTATGTACTAACCTACAATGATTCAACTAACATCGTCAAGCATATTTTTGATTCGTTCTTACTTAAAAAAAATAATAGACCTGACAATGGTGTGAAAACTAAAGCAATTATGAAATAACTACTTTTAAGTCATGTCGTTGACGTTTTTTACCATCGTCGAATTCAATTCTTTCAAGTAAATGAAATAAACCATTATTGCATTTATTGATTTTTTAATTCTAGGACTAAGTATAATTAATTATAAATTACCTATTGTTAGCTATGCCTCCTTGGGGAGCGTTGAAGTCACCAGTTGAGCTCCATCTTTTGGTGAGGTTTCCAGAAGCTGGCGAGACCCTTCCTCCAGGTCCGCTCTGATTACTAGAAGTTGAGTTGTTTCTTGACCTGTAATGTAAATAAAACAACAGTGACATTAATTTTATTAACAGATAATTTGAGTATAAAATGTAAGTTATGATGAACTTGGTTAAATGAGTATCATATTGCTAATACTTTGGATGTTGAATCACTTACAGAGTTTGTCTAGAAAAATCTCTTTCTACTTGCAGCCCTACAATCATTGGCGTAGCTACCATGGAGAAGGTTCGAGCGAAATGCTCCAGGGGCATGCATCACAGGGGTGCAAAATTAAATTAAAAAATGATAAAGAAATTTAAAAAAAGCGAAAACACAAATGTTTTTAATGTTGAAACTAAACATGCATGAGTAAATTTTGTAAATGAAACTCTGTGCTCAAACATGTATAATTTGTTTAATTATTATATTTATTAAATTGAATATCCTAATGTTAAAATTTAATGTCTTGAATGAAAAATCAATTGTTATTAAGTAAGGTTTAATTCGAAATAAGATTAGATAGAAAAAAAAAATCGTCAGAACTCTTCCGTGAAATAAGGAGGCGCACCGACTTTAGCTGCTCCTGGGTGCTGAATATGTAGCTACACCACTGCCTATAATCCGTTTAGAATTTAGGTATGTCGTGTTTCTGGCAAATGTTTTTATGTTAGAACTGTCAGAGTTAATGGTATCCATGTTCTACAGTGCCTACACACACACTACAATCTGCTTACATTCCGGGGACTGTGAAGTGTGATATCGATTAGACTTACAGTAACACGACTGTCGACGAGGACTGACTAAAATGTGGCCTGCCTCAATCCTAATCATCATCCTTGATTGACATTCCTCAGAATGTAGGTGTATGGGTACCAAGAGTTACATTCAATAGTCATAATTACACATTAATGTGACATAAGCCAAATGCAATAAAGGAAACTGTGTGATTATTTATTTACAATAAGCAAAACAAAACGAATAAAAATATAAAGAAATGAAAATGTAGTACAGTTATATTTAAAATATATAAAATATAATCTATGTGCTATGGGTGTGAAAAATGAAAATAGGTATGGCCCCAATTGTTTCTATAATTTAATGTCAAGATTCGTAAAACTTTGGTAAACTGTTAACTATAATACTTGTGCTATATTTGTTTTTCAGGGGTAGTTTCAGGGATATTTACTTATATGTACGCTGAATGAACAATAGAATTATCTTTAAAACTTGGAAAAATCTGAAGATGTTATAAAATTTCTATCATATAAATTCTTATGAATGATTTCATAATTTTAACAAATTATTTCAAATGTTTGAAATCACCATGAATTTAGATATTGTATTTATGAAAATTTAAATTTGTATTGAAAATACTGAAGTTTCTTCCACAATATATATGTTTAAATAACGTAAACTTTTTTGTTATTATTATATTATTTCGTGCTATTTTTCTCTAAAAATGTGACATATAATATATATATATATATGGATTAATTATGTTTTTCGTAATTATTGATTATTCATATTTATAGTATGAATATATAAAATTAGTGATTTTTAATATCCACGGAATGTACAAATAAAACAAAATAAATTATCTTACTTAGTAAGGTTCTTAATTAGATTACCGTACGCGCCTAGCAATACGGAAAATTCGGATTCAATTTTCATATCTCTCGGATTTGAAAAATCCAAAAATGCAGGACTGGATGCCCATTGGATTAAGCAATTGTCTGACAAACAATTCTCGTGAAAAATAATATGTCAAGACGTCTTCGCATTGAGGAGATTCATATACTCTACATTCGGAGTGAATATCTTTACACTGTGTAGATCCATATGCTCCACTTTAGGAGCGAATATGGTATGTAAAGAAAAATCTAAATAAAATGTTTATAAATAATATGACAGCCGAAATATATATAAGCCATTTTAAATCTATAATTTTAGCATTCCTAAGCGCAAAATATATTTTTAATGAAATTAAAGAAATAAAAGGGAAAACACCAAATGTCTACATACAATGAATACCTGTGCGGAGGAGGTTGTGGCTGTGGTGTAGCACGTGGCGAAGGCGAGGGGGCAGGAGACAGACTCGAAGAACTGTTTGGGCTTTCCGAGTGAAGAGATCCTGTCGACTGGTAGTGAACTCCTCGTCTGAAAATGATCAGAAAGTAACATTAATATTATTGAATAGTGAAATGACTCAGATGAAGTTAAGGTATATTACTACTTCCACTAGGAGCTGGTGTATAATATACAATATATCGTTATAGGACACTTTTACGAGGGTTAGTTATAACCAATTTGTGAAAATCATGGCTGGCTAAATTCGATTAAAAAGTCAAAGTTTTGTATCCTATATACTTTATAACAAATTGCTAAAATACTTGACTTCCTATTATGATTATAGGAAAATTCCTTCCGGCACATTTATCCTCTGTCAGTCATTTCCTGTGTTAAAAATCTCGGTGTACGAAAAACCGACATAATATTTAAAAAAATAAATACCATAATACAATTAATCAACCTAACCCAACCTAATATCCGGCCGGAAGGGATTAAGCAAAGATTTATTGGCGGAAGGTAAATGCTTAAAGAGGTTTTCTTAAAAAGGTATTTGTAAAATTACTAAGTTGGCGAACTGCAATGCGTATTTATATATGAATTTCTGCATGTATTTTTTTTAACAAAACAGTCTAAGAATACATATTTATTTATAAGATATTTTTAAATTATTTAAATAAAATATTTCTCTAACATAATTTAATAAAAAAAAACTTCAAAGTCAAACCTGGCATATGCACCTACTTATGGGTGAAAAAATGATAATACCTACTGAATACAATCAATCTTCACACATGCAATCTATATATATGTAGTTCATAAATTTCTATCCAGATACGCGCAAAGTTTTGTTTGCATATCTTTTCTGAGCGAACCATATATTAGTATATAACATTTCTAGATATTTTTCTGCGTCGTAAGTAATATAATTTATTGAAGTAAATGTCGAGACTGCTTTAAAATTAATCATACACCATTTTTATAGCTAAATGTGGCTACGCACGCTCAAGCATGCTTGTACAAGATTACATTACGAATATCTGAATACGGTAACCATATTTTATAAAGTTTATGGTATAATTCAGTTATTTCATAATTTTTTTTTACGTTCTTGACACGATAGTGAAATTAAAAAAAAGGTTTCGAAGTCAGTTAAGTATTTGAGTCTCTGAATCTCTTATCGATTGATCAAGTCTACCATCATCCTTATATCGTTTAATATTTTTATTACCAATGTTTTTGAAATAATGAAATTGTACATACCACTATTTTAATTCTTTTTGTAATATAAAGTATTTACTTTAAAAACTCACAATACTTTTTGCTGTTTATATCAAGCATGTTAAATTTAAGTAATTATAGCCGAGGCATCCCATATCAATGAATGATTTATTTGTTATTTAGTTTTATGTCAGTATATTATGGTATGTCGACGATTGGAGGGTTCCAGGCAAGTGCACTGATGCCAGCACTTTTTAAAGAGATATCATAACATCATGTAGTATTATATAAAGTTAATAGATGTCCCATTTTCAGGAAAAAAATAATGGTCATATACAAATATTTGCACAGTCATGCTTGAGTGTGTGTAGCCACTTTAAAGTAAAATATTAATCTTTTTGTTTTATGGAAGTTAATCAAATAATGTGTGACCTAGTATTAATTATATGTATTTATCAGATGGCGGTTGAATAAATTGATGAAACAGGGTGAATTTGTAATATGTATATAAATAGATATTTTAGTTAACTGCGAATTCGTTATAAGTATACATACACCCAAGTTTACGAGATGTTGAGATTCATTTGAATACTTACTTGAAACTTAGTTTGAGCGAGCTGAATTTCAAAACTGTTTGGATAGTTTATGTATCTTACCAAATTGTTTTCCATGAAAGTTTATGTTCTTAGTTAGATTCTTGATACCCCGTTTGGTAACATAAATAATTCAGTATTAATTTGAGATTTTGATTCCAATTTTTATTTTATAGGGGTGCGTCATAGATATTTTAAGAAATAATCGATTGACAGTCTTTCAATTAGCAACACTGAGAAATAACCAAGAAACTAGTGACCTGATGATTTTAATCAAAAATAAATGGATTTAATAAAATCTTTTAAATTATAATTGTTATTGATGTAGCAATAAGAAATTTACAAAATGAATAGAAGAACCTCTATAGAAATCATGAAATTAAATAAAGTAATATATTGTTTGATAGTTCATATCTCCGCTGTAGCCGAGAGGATAGCGTGCTTTGTGTCCGGGGCTTGCGGGATCGATTCCCACTGTTTTAAAAAAATCTAAAAATGCAACACTGGGTCGCCTGGATTTCTATTGCGTTGAGTAATTGGCTGGTTGGAAAAATCTTTCAACACATGTCTTCACACTCCACTTTAGGAGCGGACATGGAAAATAAAAAAAATGCAAACAAGATTACGTTCAGTAAAAATCAGACTTTTCAAAATTTCAAAACTTTGAAGTTTGAACGTGAGATTTAGTATTAGAAATTTACGATAATTATAGATGATCTAGATATATTTTAATTTAAGCAGATTAACAAATATAATTCAGTTTTATTATATTATGCAATTAAATATATTATTTTCTCATTTGACAGTGACAATAATCTATAATAAATTTAAATAATATATTTCTTTTGGGTGATTTCTCTTATTCAGTTGAAGACAAGTCGAAACCGCTCACTGTTAATGTTATTATGTCCACCCTGTTTATGCAAAAGGCATAAGCAAAAGACAGTGAGGTTTGATTCCCTTTCCTGCACGCAAATTTGGTAGGTCCTTTTTCGATAATAATTCAGTATTTGAGGCTTGATTCCTTTTGATAGAACGTGTATTTAATTGTGATTCTAAAAATAAAAGTAATTTAAAATTCTTTGCGTTAACGCCTTTGACCTAAAGAAGGTCAACATTAATATATTACTGGATAATAATACACGAGTATGGTATAATTAAAATTTGTATACCTCTGTGGAAGAGACGCTGAATTTGGAGTCCCATGAATTGTGGTTCTTCTGGAAGAATTTTGAGTTGTGCTATCTGGAGTTCTGTACACCGGCTGCCGGATACGTGGTTCTTTACTCTGGGAAGGCGTGGTTGCTGTAAATAACAAAAATATACTCAATTATCCCTTTCGGTATGGTAATTAAGGGCTTCAGAATTTTAATGTTTAACCCTTTTAGGAGTATGGACGTACATGCACGTCCGTGCACCTTGTTGCCTTATTTTCAGCTATTATTTTATTTTTAACTACTTGTACCCGGCCACGCGTTGCTGTGGCTCTGTCTGGTTAATTATAACCATGACATCTATATAATAGTAGGTATTATATATAAAAACACGCGCGTATTTAAATGCAACGTTCTCTCAAAAACTAATCGGTGAAGAAGTTTAGGAGATTTAAGATTTTGAACAAACAAACATTCACATTTTTATTTATGTATAAAAAAATGTTACTATTTCTTTTAATATACATACTCAATAGATCTATCGATGATATATACAAGTCATTACAATTATATCATATATTTTTAGCTAGCTATTTAGGCCATCCTTTTCCAAACTTAAAATCTAAAATTATAATAGATGCTAATTCGGCATTTTCAGCTTACATCCTTTTTATAGAACGTGTATTAAGTTGTATACATTGTGAATATACATAAAAAACTGTTTTGAAAAAGCTGAGGGTTACGTTATTTTTCATGTCCACAGTCGATATGAAAATTGTCGAAAGAAAATTATAAATCTAATAAATAATAAAAAAAAATATATCTGAGGATGATGTATTGATTATATCTCTGCATATATAATATGAATAATTTTACAATACAATACAATTGCGTATACCACGCAAAGCAATGCATCAATTTTAGAAAGAAAAATATTTTATTTTTCACATTAAAAGTGAATTACCTAATACAAAATTACATTATAAATTTATAGTTATTTTATTGATTCCGAAAAATAAAATGATATTTAAAACGTTTTTATATGTGTAGGAAAACCACAAATATTCACAATATGCTAATAAAAATGGTAATAAAACGTTGGCGTCGACTATGAATTTGCGGTTTTTTCTTATGTAGCTATTACTATCTGTTTATTGTCGTAATTTTGTGTTGTGATTATAGACGTATAGCATTCCGACAGGTAAATAAATATTTTGCGAAAAGTATTGAACAATTGAGGGGACTAGTATCAGAATGCATAATTTCCCGTATTGGTGGATACCGGAGATTATTAGTTTTGACATTAGTCTCCTAAATTGTTCTCTAATGTCATAATATAATTAGTATTGTGAACAAGACAAGAAACTGAGAATCGAACCCATGATAATTTATAATTTATAAAGTGTTTTGTGTGGGACGTTTTGTATGTCACCTCATTTTGGGACACTCGTGATAACTAGTGATATCTAGTTACATGAAACTTGTAACGTCACAAATTCATAGAATTAAAAAAAAAACATTTTGTCTGTACAAAGTGTTAGCATGCGCGTAGTTCACGAAAAGACGCGAGTGTTTGAGGTGTATCAACGGTACACTTAATAAATACTCGTGGCATATCCATAATATAAGACAGAAGATACATGTGTGTCTGGCTGTCACAAGAACTATTACCAAACGGCAAACGGCAGCGATGTGAATTTTCTACATATTGCCATTTATATGTCAAATAATTTACTTATAACTTTTAAAATTATCACTGATAATTTAAAAAAGACTATAAATTAATATTGTAGTCATCCGAGTATTGAAATAAATTTCTAATAACGGGATGGATGGAATGAATTTGTATAAAGAATAAGTTTGAATCTACCCCAGGCAAAACTGGGCAATAAAACTGATTCAAATTAAACTTAAATTAAGTCAATCTACACAATATTTGTGAGTTTTTGTTGTATTTTATAGAGATGAATATATTCCAAAATTTGTTCTGACAGTCATTTCTGATGACATTTATTTGATATTATACTATTCATTCAGCTGAATATCTAATTTATTACTCAGTTATTTCAATAAATTCGGTTTTCGAATATTTTATAAGTGACATTTTAATAATCGTAATTTTTAAATTTAATAATTTTCGCTCGCTTGCTGCATCCGTAGTGGCTTATTAAAAATGAAATTTATTTACTTTGCCTTTTGCGAACTGCATGTAACTTCATGTGAATAGTAATTCTGAAACGTATGAACTGATTTCTTTCCATTAAAAATCTGCGCACGTCACTGCATATGGCACTCGACCTCAAATTAATTTTAGATTAATTGAAGAGTAATCCTTTATGATATTTGTGTGACCCAAACTTGTGTGTATCAAGGAAGTGTAAAGCAAGACCTTAACATGGATTTTTGAGTAGTTTTGAACAGTCTATTGTATTTTATCATTGGCGTAGCTACCGAGGAGCAGTTGGAGCAGGCTGCTCTAGGCGCACAAATCAAGGAGGGCGCGAAATATTATTGAGGGACGCAAGTAAAGTTAATTTAGTGAGAACAACGAAAAACCACAATTACTAGAGGGAAGTAAATTTTGAAAGACAGAGGTAAAATAAATCTAGATGACGCAGCGATTTAAGTTGCTCCAGGACGCTGAATTTGTAGCTACGTCACTGTATTTTATGATATTATTTATATGAGAGTTAAATTATTAGTAAAGAGTCCACAGCCAAAACATTTTTGCTTTCCTCTAATGTTAAAAACATAGTATTTATAAAAGTTTTAAAAATAATTGAAGGTAACAAAAAAATTGCAATAACCACAACGAGAGAGTTAATTAATTAGTATCCTAATTTTTGCGTTTAGATATTTCTTAAATGTTATGCATAATGAATAAAAAAGATACCAAGCTTGGTATGTCAAAAAATATTATATGCTTTTGATCGAGAATAATTATAAATATAACGATTTTTCGTAGGGATTATACGAGTTAAAAAATATCGTAGGAGTCAAAGGGTTAAATGCGAAATCAAATTAAATAATCATATTACATCTGTTAGGTGATTGGTGATGTGAATTTTCTAGAATGGCCAGTCTTCTCAGGGCGTCTGCGAGCGAAGACCTCATGCAGAGCAGCTGTTCACCTTGCTCCAGAGCCTTCCTTTCCAGTGCTCCGACGCGTATGGGGAGCCCTTCACCCTCCGACTCCAGCATCTCATCTGAAATTATACATAAAAAAACTTATTAGAGATACAATACATCATTACGTTTATAGTATATAATTTTCTTCGGTGGCCGAGGAGTAAAAAAATGCGGCTTGAATAACTGTATGCTTCACGAGTTTGGTATTTGATTGATAATGATTCTAGTGAAAAATTTATAAAGATATGTTTTCTTAATTATAAAATCTTATCCTCTATATTACAAGCAGATATGAATTTATAGAAAATACAGGAAATCTTAGAAAAAATATATATACTACAGGTGAGGCATACATGAAATAAATAAATAAAAATGAGAGGTAAAACACAAGAAATGATAATTTTGTGAACAGGGGGCTATACACGGCCGTGCAAACTTGCACAGGTATGCATGAGCAATCATATAAATACGGTGACTATGGGTTCAAGAATATACAATATTATAGCATTGTTATTTCATTGTTTCCGTTTTACAAAGCTCGCAAGGAGAGTGATGCAGGTTAAAGAAAGGTACTTTGAATTAAGTTCAGACTTGAGTCTCTCTAATATTAATTAGAGTTACTAATTATCGATTGAATAAGTTTACTATTATTTTCATATCACTTAATATTTTATTGCCAATTTTTTTTTAAATAATGAAATTGTATGTACCACTATTTTAACTTCGTTTTGTAATATAAACTTTTAGCTTTCGAAACCAACTGTGCATTTTTTTGGTCAAATCGAACATATTAATATTAAGCAATAATAATAATTGAAGCATCCCATATCAATGTATTTTATGAAATTTATTTGTTATTTCATTTTATATCGGTAGATAGCCAGTCTTATAGTTTATATCAAATACACATAAGATTACCTAAAATTAATAGATATTCCGTTTTCAGAAAAAAAAATAATGGTCACACACAAATAATTGTGCATGCAAACTTGAACGTGTGTAGCCCCCTTAAGTTACGCATTACGCGATATCGTTTCTCGGTCAAGTATCTAAAAGTTTTTGTCTTGGATCCATAAATTTAAAAACCGACGTGTTACTCGAGTTGCGTGACTTTCGATAAACGTAGAAAACTTAAGAACGAATTAATCACGTAACTCTAAAATTAGGTGTATATATACATATATTTTATAGACTACACAGACGTATTTTGAAAAATTATTTAAGGAGTGGCAAATTTAGAAATTGGATTGCAGGATTGAATGTAATATAAGTTTTAAAATCATACTTATGAACATGGTAAACATAGATTTCATAAAATAATGATTCATTTCTGAATCGCTCAGCACTGAAGATTTTTCAGAAGATCACTTTCTATGATCGCGTATAAATTAAAATACATTACAGGATATGTATAACTAACGAACAGTCGCCTTACAATAGATATTTGTAAACAATATAAATAAAGATTGCGTTGTGGCAATTCATTTGTTTAAAATTAGTTGACGTGATTAGTAAATAAATAATTATATATAAGTACGAAAGGTTATGCAGCAAAACAATTAAAATAAGAAATATTCAATGTTCTCATTTTTTACGGAGGTACCTAAGATAAATCATATGCAATTTGTAACAAAAAATAATGTATGAGGATAAACCAACACGTGTCAGAAATTATAAGAACCCTATTATTAATCTAGAGACCAATTGACAAGGAAATTGAGGCATTTTCGGATAATTGATTAGCCAGCATATTATTTATCAGATAATTCAACCTGAAAATACTCTTCGATTGAAAACGTATTAACTAAATGTTAATTTTTAGCCTCTTTAGTTGAATTGGCAAGAGATTGCAATTGTCCCTTACTATATTGTGCAATTATCTTTATATCCCTTGGTGATTGAAAACTCAGATTCAATTTCCTTAGTAAATGCGTAGACATCATTTTAAAAAAAAAAAATTCAGAATATGGATGCCGAATGGTTTGTGCGATGTATTAAGTGGGTCAACAGCATCTGTTCATAATTTTTTTGGCTTTTCTGATGTCATACATCCTACTAGATTATTGGACAATACTGTCTTTGCTGATACTTGGTCAGCTATATGGTGCACGTGATTGACTGGATTGAACCGGCATTCTTGAACTACCTGATTATTTTCTCGAATTGGTTCGTATAAACAGTGGACAATTTTATTTTATTTTCCCACACGGATTAATAGACATTATTTTATTATTTGACCCTTATTCGGCCGTACAGTATAAGTGACGTAATACCACTGTCTACCAAATCTATATGGACTTGCATCAGCATGGTTTGCCGAATATGCACTTGAGTCTCCTGCTCGAACGCATTCAAACTATGGCCAAGATGATATACCATTTCTCACGTTAAGCATCCTTTGTGCATAATACAAAAGGATGTATGACATTAGGAGAATACCCTCACTTCCCTCCCAACCCCAACACTGAAA
>JAGVSQ010008159.1:0-14638 GCA_022683975.1 Rhyacophila evoluta
GTCGCTAAGAGTGATCTCACATATGGAAGTTTACCAGTTTTAAATAATTCAGAATTTAAATACTTATGTATTATGAAATAATAATATGAAATAAATAAATATTCTGCAATTTCAAGTCTGCTTTTAAAATTTCAATGATAGCTTATTACATTTTCATTTTATTTATTGCATCATTTTATGTCTATTTTTCAACTATAAGGCCTTTAATTTAAATATTATTTTTAAATATGGCTGCACATTTGTTTATAAATTCAAGAAAAACTCGAAAATTTTAATCTATCTTTAATAGTAATAACATACATTTTTGTGTTATTATACGTTTTACTTATTTCGTATAACACGTACCATGATAAATACGTTTTTAAATATTTACTTGATGTTTTACGCATTATAATTTTGAAACAGGAATATCAAGACTTTAATGTCTGATCTGAAAGTGAATCATATGGATCTCCACAATACAAGAACTTAGCTTGACATAAACATTTGTACGTAGATTGTTTACTAGATTAAACAAATTTCATTTATGTGTTGATTTTTGTGGATACAAATGATTTAGTAGCGAGTAATTTATAGTATTTATCAAATGAAAATAATAATCACATAAATATTAATCATATTATTTTGTATTTAAATGAGTTCATAAATGCACCAAAATGTAATTGTAACAAACATCTACGTCAGGACATTTTATAAAAAAAAAATGTACCTACAAATTTTTTTTGCTGTTTTGTGCTATAAACTATGACAAGACCTTATTTACAGTACAATTTTCGATAAATTTCCAGTGATTATCTTGAAAATTCAAGACAACGAAACAACGAAACAACAAATTCGTGACAAAGAATTTTTACGAATTTTTACGAATACGACAAAGTGCTCTCGACCAAGTTGATCCAACTCGTTCCTCCGAGCTACGGGGTGGATTTTTTTTCAACTTTCTCAACTTTGATTAAACTTCCCCGTTTTGAAGTGAAGCACCTACTTTTCAGCGTAACAGAAAGAACATAAAAATATAACCACGCCGTAGAATTGAAACGAGATGCTCCGCGTTCAAAAATAATTTACTCGCTTCCTTCCGCGGATAATTTCGGCATTTGTTCAGAGAAGAAAAACTTTCTCCTCAATACTTACACCTACATCCCCTTTTATACAATTCCTGGAATAATAGGTGCGCAAAAGCCATCTCGATAAAAGAAGGGGAACTATAAAGGTGATCATTAAGCAATTTTTGAATTAAAAGTTGAATACAGCTGGCGGGGTTGGAAGTTTTTGTCAGTATTTATTAAAAGTTTTCACTAAATCCTTCTTTGATATTCTGTGGTTTAAAATAAATTTCGTATTAAAATACTTTAATTGTTTTTAAAACTTTGATCCAACCAAATATTTTATATTTATTCCACAATGTATAATATATTTACACTATTTTAAAATGTAAACAAGTTCTTTTTTTAAGTTTAAATATATTATCATAATATCATAATGTATTTTACAAACTATTATTAATAGACTATTAAATTAGTTTGTAGTGATTTTTTAAACTATTCACCAATTCTTTTACACATATAAATGTGATTTACTTTAAAGAACATAATGAGATTTGTAGTTATCTTTAAAAAGTATCCTTGTACGTGCTTGAATATATATTTAATTTTATAGATTTATATGGGTTTATAGAAGAGTATTCTGACGTTCACGAAACTTCTCTTTAAATATATTTTTTTTGTCGTACCATAGAGTTTTATTAGTCAGTTGATTAACCCAAGTATTCTTTAATCGCTTTGTGTCTGTGCTGCAACGTATGCGATCTTGATAGAATTGATATTCCAATACCCATGATACGTGTATTTAGAGTAATAATTTACATACTTATATAGAATAATTTATTGGTACAATTATATCCAATAAAATATTGAAAATTGCTCGAAATAAATGTGCATGCTTTATTAATTTATATCAAAAGCTTTTTAATGTATCTTTTCACTGTATCAACGTTTTCAAAACTATTATTACGAGCGTGATGGACTTTGTGCTTAATCCAATTTTTCTGTTTTATGAAAATTTATTTTATGTCCTATAGTCATGACATTTTAAAATTATGTCTTTTATGACAAAACTGTTGTCTACTTCTATCATTAAAAACCAATAGCAAAAAAACACGTATTAAAGTCTTTTTTACCGAAACATATTAATTATAGCTAATAGTGTGAAAATTATAATATTTGTATTATTCACTTTCGGTTGTTTGTAAAAAATAAAGAATTATTGTTTTTAGTTTTTCTAGCCATGTTCGGAGCATACGGATCTCTTTAATGTACATACTCATGTAAATATATTACTTTATACGAGAATAACTTGCCAGTTGTTCAATCAAGCCACTAATTATCCAGAGTCTGATTCGAGCCTATAACCCCAGACACCGTTCCATGTGCGTTTAAAAAACGGCCACTGAGACGACAATCATACGAATATTTTTTTAACCATGTCACTTCCAACGTAGAGCAAATGTCCCTACACAGTGAGAAGATGTCCTCTCTGAAAGTGCAGTATATGGATCTCCGCAGTGTGAAGACACTTTTTACTGTTTAGTAAAGGTTGAGTAATTATTTGATACAAAGTCTTCGTCACTGGCTTATTAGCTATTATCTCACGGTTAAGGATTTTGCTAAGACGAATTAACATCGTTGATGTGAATGAGCACGGAGTAGAAGAGGCGATTACAGAGTCCTGACAAGTTTTTCCTTTCATCGCCCCCTTCATTTAGCGATTGCAACACTTACACTTAACATTATTAACACGTCCCCTTGTATCATCAGGGTACATATTTAGTATATACTTTATACTATCTACACTATTCTCTCAGTTCGAATCCGAAATCCCCCACTTTCTAATCTCGCTGATTCATTCGGCCCCTCGACGGTAGTGATTTGATCTCCTGAGTGATTTCTCTGATACTTTAGCCTTCTGTTAATCTTTTACAACCGAGTACGAATTTGCTGTTTATTGTCTCGTACAGCTCTCAAGTTTGTTCTCCAATTTTTATGTTTGAACTGCAATTTGATATTCTTTAAGTTTATCACATCCACTCAACTGAAATCATGCTATATACGTACACTTTATGACTCCAATATCACATTCTAAATAATGACCATTTCTTAGGTTTCATATTTACTTTACTAATTCAAAAGGCATACGAAACAAAAAACAAAAAAAATATATTTAATAACGTATTTAAAGTGTTCTCTTGAAAATGTATAACTTAACTATTATTTTACTCCTCATCGTAATATAAATTTTTCGTCTGATATTTTTTTATTGATATTACAATAGTTATCAGTTAATCATCCAATATATTCTACATCCATGAATACGCACTACTAGGCTTAACACAAAGCAGCTATTTACAGCTGAGCAATGCTCAATTGTAAACTTTTCTTTTCGTCTATCGAGGTGATTTTATTTGTATTTTTACTTCGTTAATAATAAAAATGATCAATTAATCTGAATTCAATAATTGAAACAATTGATTTAATAATAGACATAAAGTGAAAAATTAGCTTTATTTTTGAGAGAAAGCTTTAAAATATCCATTGATTTTTAAAACAAAATTTCTACCACAATGTTTTTACACAGAATATTGAACGTAGTTTAAGTTTTAGATCAAATATTCACAACTTTTCATCAGTAATTATTATACGAAAATTGAAAAATGTAAGCATGTGTTGTATTGAGTTTGCTGATTGAGCTGTCAGTCAGGGATATATTGTTACTGTCGCCACTGCCCTTGTATGGATAACCCCTCGTCTATTTTCCTCGACACCCACCCTTCATACACAGTGAAGTCCACCCTAATTATTGAATCTTAAATATAACTTGGATAATCATTTTACGATATCAATTAGTTAATTCCTTTTTTCTTAATTTCGTTGGAGTTGATTTTGCATGTGAACAATGAAATTATTCTATTCAACGACATAATTTATATTTAATTACATAAATATGCTGCATTAAATTGTGAAGTTAGCAATACAAGTATAATAAATACTGAAATGAATCAAAGTTTCTATGGACAAGTTTTGATAACATGATTAAAAACAAAAACAAAATCCTTCTTAGTTATTCCATTTGGCTATTTTTTTAACGTTGTGTTAAGTGTAACTGAAAAATTGACTATAAAAAGGAATCTTCAAAATACTATTATTATTATATATTATATGGACCCAGATGTAATGTCGTATTCTTTAAATGAAACTGAAACTCATATTTTTAATCGTATATTAAACTTAAATCATACAAATAGTTACCATAATTTTTTACGACTTTTTTTCATCTATAAAGTAAATTGAAAAAGCCATTTTTGTAAAGCTCTGCATGTTGAGAATCGAAAAAGTGAAAGGCGCGATTTTATCATCTTCTGATTTAAATTTTTTTTCTCGTAAACAATGCTCCAATGAGCAAAAAAGTGATAATCGGATGGAACCAGGCTTGCACAATACGCTGCATTTAAAAAAACTGTCAAATCTAATGCATCCATTTTTTGTCAAGTCAAATCGGCTACATATGGTCGCATGGGGTTGCATCGGCTACACGTGGTCAACGCGTGGAGGACCCAAACGCCTTCTTTTTGAATCTTCCCTCTTTGAGTTGACGAACATGAAGTACCAGCTTGGCTCGATAATTTTTCGATACTGAGAGTCGGAATTTTTTCAACCTCTTCTTTCAGTGCTATTTCATCCACTTCACAGGAACGTCCAATCTTAGATTCATTTTTCGAATCAGTATTGCCTAATTTAAATTTTTTGAACCATCTTTAACACTTCCTATGCGTCTTCATAAGCAACGGAAATATTATTTTTGCCTCTATATATGTTAGTTGACTGAAGAAAACTAGTCTAAAACTATGCTTTCCGAAAATACGACATAACATTTGGGTCCGTTTAATATATAAAAATAAACAAATTCTCTTATAATTAATGATTTAGCATAATATGAAAACGATCCGAGTATGTAGGTCTACTTGAAGAACATGAATAGCATTTCCATACTAATATAATATATTAAAACATAATTAGTTGCAAGATTGTTATTTTGGTAATGTATTCCGTTTAAATTTCTAGAATCCTCTGTAATTGAACTGTAAATATGAATGTATTTTTCAATGTTTTTTTATGTGACATAATGATTACTGTTTGCCACTGGATTGTTCCTGTCCGTTCGTCACAGTTGGTGTGGACTTTTACAGCGAAACATAGAATCATAATATGCGCAGGCCGCGTACGTGAGTGGACTAACAATTTTACACTTTTCATTTTGATGATGATGTCTGCGGGGCTTTCAGTGGTTTTTAAATTAAAGCCTGAAACATTTTACACCGACAATTTCATTTTAAAGGCAATGCGCAGCGGTTGTAAATATTCACTTAAAAAGGATAGAGGCCTTATAAAAATTCTCATGTAAAAAACTCAAAATTATCTCATTAACGCATAAAACACACAAAAATTATTTTAGTAAAAGTGTATATAATATGAGGGAGGTATTTCCAAAGTGAACTTATTTATACTGATATAGATCAAAATGTAAAAGAGAAGATTTGAACAAGTAATTTTGGGATAAACAGCCATTTAGCATGCAAACTAAACTAAGAAAATAAATTTAAGAAATATTAAGAACAAAAATCAACATTGATATGTGATATAAATGATCTATTTTCAATTTTCACATAGTGGAATACATCATTTTGGAAATACTCTCGTCATATTTAATGCATGGTGTAAAGACTTTTTCTCCAGAAAATAAAATTTCGAAATGTGGAGAGATGTTTTGTTGAATTTTTTCACGATAATTACTTATCCACCAATTGTTTAACACGTTGGGCATATATTTCTGCATTTTTAGATGTTCAGTAGATTTTTATTGGAAATCGTATAACCAATAATATAATATAACTCATTTCAATCGGTAAATGTGTCACGATGTAAATATAAATCGGTAATGAATAGAAAATTGTAGCCTTGATTGGATAGGTACGTATGCTAGTAAATCGATCAAAAGAAAGTTTGTAAAATTTCAAATTAGGCCATCGCTACCACTAAAACCATAAATATACAACTATTTCTCATTATCACTACTTAATGACTACTTTTACTATTTGAAATACACGAAGAGCAGGAAATGTAACAACTTAAAATAAGTTTTTCTTTGAAGATATTTAAGCTCTATGTAAAAGAATTATACACTCAAAAACAAAGACAAAACATGATACACGATGTTAACTATATGATAAATTAGCTATTTATTTATTGATAATTGTGGGTCTTTTTCAATTTATTATTGCAAATATGCGCCCACTAAATGTTAGCTCTCATTAGTTGACTTGAAAAGGTAAATATATATATATTACAACGTTAAAACGTCAACGCTAATAGATAATTCAACTAAATATTGATGAGCTTTAATACCCCGTTCGTTGATATATTATACATAAAAATATATTAAAAATACAAGGTTATATGCTTTCTTGCTTTTTTAATGATGTAAACATAAAAAAAATCATCACCGATATCATATTTTTCTTGAAAAGACGTTTTTCGAGAGCAACTTCAAATAAAGAATTCGAACCAAACGTTCCTCAGAATACTCAAGGCTTAAATATTTGAATATAGGGAAAGAGTATACTTTTTAGGATGAAAGCTTTCGTGATTATTATTTCACCCCTTGCGAAATGTTAAAAAGTCGTGGAAAAATGTCAAAGTTTACACCCCAGACGCATTATGTGCCTTATACGTAGGTATATCTAACGAGAAGTTCTTCAATACTTACGAGTATATATGTACAGATACATAGAACGGTTGCCAAAAATATGAAACGTAAAAAATTTTAAATTGAGTTGAAAAACTTTTCAATTAATATAATCATTTGTACATTTAATATTTTACTTACGTGATTACTGTATCTTTGATAAGATTTGATATTATTTTTCCCGCTATTTGCGTTCAATTTTTATAATTCCGTTTTATTTTGTTACATTTAGTACCGGCTTTAACGTTTTTATTTCCCGAAATTTACACTTGAAATATTTAAATTCATGTCAATCTATAGACTTATTGTGACGAATATCCAAATATTAAGCGTGACGCTTCATAATATTTGGAAGCAGAAATATGTTATTCTTAACACTGTTAAGGCGAAGAGTGAAATTGAAGAAATAACGATAAAAATTGTTTTCGTAAAGCTGGAATCGTTAAGGAACAAGAAGATAGAATAGCGATGAGAGCCTTGTGGAAGAGCTAGACAGAAACACTGGTAGAAGATATTATGGTGACACAATGCTATTGATGGCTGGGAACAAATTTTTACCGAAACTTGATCAAATTACACAGGCCTCGTCATCAACGTGGCGAAATTTGAAGTTATGTATATCAATGATTTAGTGAACAGTCGCATTCACCAATAATTATCTGGTAAAGAAGCAGTAAACTTAATCAATCCAATCTCAACGAGAGAATATGCTATGAGGCTATTAAGGGGCTTAAAAGCTACGTTGATAACATTGAAACGTACAAAATGAAACTTTCTCATTGATTTCTAAAATCGAATGAGCTATAAATCGTCCCAAATATGTAACAAACCGATTTGCATGATTATCCAAACAATAAAATATTTTCAATTTATGACCCCAAATCTATGTTTTCCTTCTAATTACGTTTTTTATCAGTCCCGTCAAAGACGTAAAAATGGGGTTTCACTTTAAATACTTAAAAATGTACGGTACGAATCATTAGATTTTTAAGAGAATTTGTATTATGAGAACTTGCTATCTTCTATAATAACCAAGAAGACCGTTAGGTATCTATTATTGTGTTGTAAGATGTAAAAAATACAGCTGTGGGATTTCAAGAAAAACCTTCAGTTTTGAAACACGCACACCAACCTTTTGGTCACGGGAGGAAGAAACAATAAATTGTTGTCTTTTTAAACACCTGTTTATAAATAATATTTTGATAAAAGAAATAAGCATGTTTTTTCAAAAATAATTTTAATAAACATAATTCAAAATATTTTATAACTAAAAATGCATTTAACATGATTTTTCATTTTTAAAACGTGCAAAAAAAAATTAAGGAAAGATGTCCGTATAAGGATTTATAGTAAGAATTCAAACGGATTTATAATTGTATAATATTATTTTGGCTGATGTATGTACAATTGTTATTCATATTATCGTAGAATTATGAGTAATGCACGACTAAAAAACTCTTTTTACGCTGAATTATTGTATAAAAACTATATCGGAATATTTTTACTTCTATAAAACTACTTGTTGAAATTATTCTAAAATCAGTGTTGCCAATAATTACATCCGTGTATTTGCAAATTGTGAAATACCAAAAGCTATTTTAGTATATTAGAAGGAATGTAATCTCACGGTTGTGCGAAACATAGTTTTAGAAACATTTCAATACAGTAAAAGTTTCACTGCATTTTGCCTTTATCTAGAATCAACATTCAAATATGCTTCAAGTAAAAGGGGTTGGTTCAACAGCAAGTTGTACTTACGAACTCTTATTGCGATACCAAGGGAATTCAATTCGATAGAATCATTTCAAGCTGGCGTCTTTTAATTATTAATGAAAACTTTTCCTAAAAAATATATTTTTAAAGACGTTTTATATATTGACGTTATATTTGGCGTTTTCTTTTATAATTAATCATATTATTTTCATCTTTGCTTATTGTGTTTCTACAGAAAAAAAATATTTTATTTTGCGACATTAATTAGCAGGTATATATATGAGTATTTACTTCACAGAGCTGGATTTTATTTAATATTTAGTAGACTGGTTTAAAAGCTTTCTCTGTTGATTACATTCATGTAAACACACAAAGATCTTTTTAATTTATTTATTATTAAAATGTAAATATTCTGGAAACCTGCAAGTTATTATTAATTAATCGGTAATTTTTGTTGTTGTTATAGAAAAACAATGAGCAAACATGAAAACAATAAACTTATTCATAATCAAAATTAGACTCGTAAAAAACAAAACAATGTAGATTTATGTATGGCTGTATTTTCCATCAAAAGCAATTTAAATAATGTCACGTCATCAGACTGGCTGTTGTAATGATAATACGCGAGGCATTTTGTTGGAAATATCGCATCTTCCGGGACTCATATGGCATTAAACTATTCCGAGTAATCAATCAACCGTTCACGTCACCAGCACACACTGCATCCATTAAATTTACGATTCAGTCGTTGTTACGAAAAATTTTCTAAATTTTATTTTTACACAACAAAGGGTATTTTTCAAAATTTTAATTTTATTTAAAATACGTATTTTTTAACAATCATCATCAATTTTTTTTTACATTGCTTACTCAACTATAAGATAAAAAAAAATGTTTTAATTTATATCTGGTTGTACTTCATACAGTAATGTATGTCTTCGCGGTAGCACGGTAGATAAAAGATTTGTCAATACATGTCTTCATATTAAAGAGGTCTATATACTTTATTTTAGGAGCGGACATACACACATTGTGTGGATCCATAAGCTCCACTTGGTAATATATATGTATGTATATAGTAAAAAATCTCGGAGCAGTAAAAAAAAAATGCAACCGATAAAGTAATACATTTTTTTATCTGACTTCTCTTTGTCTTATATTACACATTTTTCTTCTTATCTGGATGTCTTTTCGATGTTCGCAGTGTGTGGTATTTGATGGCTGATCTAGGAAGATACGTCACAATTCAGTTGCATGGAATAAATATTGCATTACTTCTCTTTAAGAAATGAAAAAGCAGTCTCCATTAATATAAAAACTCTATATCATCACCTCCGAGGAAAAAGTCACCAAATATCATGACTAAAATTCAGTCAAAATATATTAGTGTACTACTTAGAAAAACATTTGTCTTATGAAATATTATTCATTAATCATACTTTACTTAGTCGAAACGTTACTAAAGTTCTTACTTTGCATAATTTTAAATTTTTAAATGAAACAAAAAAAAAAATATATGTCTGTGTTAGTTTTTTGAAGTCTACTAATTTTATACACCAATGTACAATTTTATTTCAATGGCTATCGAAAGAAAAAAAGGACGTACAGAGCAAAAAGAGACACAAAAAATGTTTATGTAATGATTTGGGCCAAAATTCAAACATGAAAAAAGGCATAGCTTTGAAGTGCAAGAAAATTAGAATTGTTTCTTTATTTATTTGATGTGATATTAATTCAAAAAGTTATTTAAAAAGAACAATAAAATCACTGGTGAATGAAAAATCAGAAAAAGCTCTTTTTTATGGTCGCAGATTTCATCAGTCATCCTTTTTCAAACTTAAAAGCAAAATTTAGATAGTATTTCGATATTTTCAGCTTACATCCTTTAAACAGAAATGATTATCGAATACAGTCTATTTTGAAAACTACTTTCTACTTTCCACAGTCGAAATATTAATGTGTTGCGATGTATTATTAGTATTAATAATAATTTTAGTTTTTGTTTAATATGTGATGTATATTAGAAAATTTCGTAAAATTCTTGGAAATTTATAATATCGTGTATAATATGTGCTGTAAATATTTTACTCACATGCGATAGTGGTTTGTTACGTTGTTGGGATTCTGTGGATATGTTAGCAAAATTTTATATAATATTTACACAATTTAAAATCCTCAGGCTACAACTATTGTCTGTCTTTATTCCATATTAGATGTTTTGTACAACATGTAACGGATCTGCGGTCACTTTTGTTCTTGAACAGGTTTCATAATGAAACTGATATTTGTTTAGTATTATTATTTATATAGAATTAAAAAGATTGGATTTCATATTCTGTCTGATAATATTTTTCACGAGAAAATTTTATGGTATTATATTTATTCCATTGAGATGAGTAATCATTTTAAATATAACAGAAACCTAGTAAGTTTAAACTTTCAATTGCTTATGCTATTTTATTTTTTTACCATGTCCGCTCCGGAAATGGAGTAAATGGATCCCAGCAGTGTGAATATATATCTTAACAGATTATTTTTCACGGAAATTTACTATCAGACTCAACACAATGGTCACCTAATGCTGAATTGGTTTTTTTAAATATCCAGTAGATGTGGGAATCGATTCCACATTCCGTGGATGCAAAATGCGCACGCCAACCTATAGGATTTAATTCGTAAACATATTTTTCCCCTGAAATTTGTGCGTTTTGTGTACAATAAGAAAAATTAAGCCTAATAAAATCGGTTTTTTGACCATGGGTGTAGTTGCTCTTGAGTAAAGATTTTAATGAAAAAAACATTCTCGTTATTAACTTATTTCTAGTTCACACCTAAAGCACGGCTGAAGACATTCTATAAATAAAAATAATTATCATTTTTTTAAATGAAATCAATAAATTAATACAAATATGATTTATATAGTCGAATTTCATATTCATAAAAATTCAAAAACAGATAGCAGACAAGTTGGGCTCGAAAATCAAATATTTATTTAATAGTAGACAATAAAGCTTCTTACTTTTCCGAGTTGCTAAAATATTATAATCAGATATCTAATATCTAGAAAAAAGACACCACCTATCGTAATTTAAAAATTAGGTGTGTTTCTAAATTAAAAAAAAAAATATATCTTCGGTTAGCGTAGTTGGTAGCGTGCGCCACTAGCAATCCGAGGAATGCGAGCTCAATCCTTCATCTGTCAGATTTAAAAAATGTAAAAATGCAGAATTAGGTGCACATTGGGTTGAGCAATTATCTGACAAATGATTCTCGTGAAAAATTATCTGTCAGGACGTCTTCACATTACAGAGATCCATATAGTCTACTTTGGAAGCGAGCATGGCATAAAAATATAAAAAAATATATATATTTATAACGTATACCGTTCACGTTATTGCCAGTTAAAATTTCAATTACTAAGTTGGTTTATATAATTTTTGTTAAACACATAGAATTAAGTATTTCAATTGATATTCAAAGAAAGATTCTTTTCATATGTGAATAATTATATATTTAAAAATCTTAGTATATCGAAAGGTTAGTTTTAAAGTTTAAAAAAACATTTATTAGCAAGTTTGCGAAGAGTTTGTACTTAAGTTTTGGACAGTTACCAACTAAATGCACACAAACATAATGTGTAATTAAACAAACTTCACCTTAAGCATACCGCCATATGCAAATTCAAAATTCTCACACAACTGCACCAAAAGATCTTGGTCAAAGTTTCAGTAAGTTCGACGATGTTTTAACTGAAACATAGTTATATTTAGATGAGATACCCAAGATCTTTGATGCCGTCTTGTGGCCCAGGTTCCCCACATACTGGCTAGGGAAACGTTTGAATAATTTTACTGTTGCATTTGTAAATAAGTACAATATGAGTAGACGGAGTTTGAATGATACATGTGGGAATAGGTTGATAGGAACGGGTTTTCGTATAGAAATCTGAGCTGTCTTAAATGCTGTAATGTTTTACTTTTAACTGTGTCCTTTTGTTTGTTACAGTAAACTTATTTTACTTATATTGTTCAATATTATTTAAAAAAGGTAAGTAACGTTGTTAAAATTTCATCATAAATCGTACTTCAAACTTAAATATCTCATACCGTATGTATTCAAAAGTTTTCAATAACTTCATTGAAATAAATTGAAAAATAAATTTAAAGTCAATATATAACATATAGTTATTCGCACATATTATATAATTATGATACGAATGTATTTGCCTTAAGTTTATTTAATATAATACAATAATATTTTTCCCTCTCAGGGTTGTCAGCCCTGTTATTATATAATAGTATTTATTAGTTGTGTATATTGTCTTTTTTTTAACCATTTCCGCTTGGAAGTAGAGCATACGAATTTACATAGTATTATATGAAGAAATGCACGCCAAAAGTTAAAGGATATGGATATTAAAAATGCAAAAACATGTCTTGACAGAATATTTTTCACTAGAATCGGTTATCAAACGATTGCTCAACCCAATGGGCAACCCTGCATTATTAGATTTTTTTAAATCCAGCAGATGTGGGAATTAGCCCCGCATCCCCTAAGTGCAAAGTCCGTTCACCAACCTCTTGGCTACCGGAGACACATTTTTTTTATTATTATGAATATATTTTGCTGACCTAAAATTTATGGTCATTAATTCTGAGCGAATGAATAATAAAACAAAATATTGTGAATTTAATTTATCTTATGTAATCTACACATGTCACAGACAGACAGGCAAAAACTAAATAAGATTGTATCTATTTATATATCTTTGTAAGTGTGAGTACTTCAATGTGTGCGCTGATGTCTTGTGAGTTCTTATCATGCGTACAGTTGTCTATGCGTGCACTTATCATGTGAGCACTTGTCATGTGAGCAGCTGTCATACGCGCAGTTGTCTGGTTACCATAAAATTATATCTATTTGCAGAAAAAGTGTCAAATCGATGTGGGATGTTAAATATTCGTTCTTCAAAATATGCTTACAATAATATTTAAAACAGAGAATTATATTGAATGTCATGCACACTTATCAAAGTTTCCACATTTTTTAAAATCTACTACAAGTTCATTACCCTATTGCTAACCCATGTCATGTATGGGTGTGAGATTTTCATAATGGTTTTTCACAAAAAAGTTGAGTTTTAAGAGAAAGAAAGTTTTTTAAACAGAATGATTCGAAAATTTAACACTTTCAAAAGAAAATTAACGGTGAATACGTAAACAAAACCGTATTACTTACGCGAACAATAATAACACAGAACAGTCCTTATTGTTAGCATCTGCGCTTTATAAAATAATCCTTTGTGACATTATTGCGGCAAACAGAATGTTAATTAATTTTATAAGTTTAATATTCCACTTTGTCGGTTGTTGCGCTTAGAAAGAGAACGGAAGGGATGCGTGAGGAAATTGAAGAAAGGAGCAATATAAATCAGTGGGGAGACATTCACTAGCACCTGACTCCACTCGGCGCATAAATCTTGGCGCTTGTTTAAACTTTCGAACATGAGGATTTAATATAAAGTGAAACTGTATTCTATTATATATAACATGACGTCTCGGTACTTTTACAAATTTTCTTCTTTATTAATTATTGTTGTTGTTGAGGAGAGAAACAAAAGGTTGAGTTTTCTTTCAAAGTTTGGCGCAAATAAATTATTGCGAAGAAACAGATGGTCCGTATAAAATGTCGAATTTCGGATAAATTTATCCATATCTTTAATTTATGTAAGGAATTTTGTCAAAAAAGATTTGAAAATACAATTTATCGTTCTGCATACAAAATTACGGGCATAAAGGAATAAAACTAGACAAACTTAAAGCTTGTACGGTTTGTGTTTTTTTTCATAAAAACTGTGAGAAGAATATCGTTTTATCTCTTATGTTTATAAGAATTTTATGGATAAGTAAAGCGATAATAATAACATAACCAACTAAATACACGTTCGATCAAAAAGATAAAATCTTTCAACGTCAAATGAATACAAAAATTTGACATTTAAGAATGACAGGCAAGGGCTTATGAATTTTCATTTTTCTTTGTTAATTGTTAAACAACTCGAGGAGACGGAGCTCGGTGCGTTTACCGCATCTCGATATCGTTAGCCCTAAGCTCAATCTGATGCATT
>JAGVSQ010008160.1:0-14637 GCA_022683975.1 Rhyacophila evoluta
AACCGTACAGGTGGGAGGCCCCCGCCATCCCTGCTGGAAAAATTGACAACATCTGAAGTGGACGCAGCTGTCTCCTGCTGGTGTACGTTGCGGAGCCGGGAGCGACTCTTGGAGTGCGGGTAGGGGGAGACAGAACTGGAGGGGGCAGTCGCCTTAACAGAGCACAGGTCATGGTATATTTCTTCATCGCGAATGCGGGCGCAGTAGCTGTCATAATCTGCCACGTCCTCTTCGTGTGCCAGAGTACACTTTTTGGGGCGAAGCGGAGGTGCACCACTGATTTGGCACAGAACAAAATCAAATCAAAATGCAAAAAAAACAACCACAAGCGAATTATATTTCTCAATGCAATAATTCGCTGAATACAATTATTCGGACACTATGATAACTCTACATAATGTTTATATAAAACCATGCTATCTTGCTATCTACTCAAAAAAATAAAGCCGACATCTACAAAATAATTACACAATGGACAGATAGCAGTGCATTTTGGTTGGTGCGGCTGTAGAAATACATAAATCTAAGAGTCCCATGAGGGGTGGCAAAAAAGGTCGAATGGCGGACCTCAGGACGGATGGCAGGCACGCGCACATAGCACAGATCCTCATAGATGGCCTCCACTCGTTCTTCACTGGGTGGAGGGTTGGGAATTTTGAAGTGCAGCCAGGGTGAAGTATCCCCATGTCCTGATGAGCCGCCACCTGTACCACTTCCTGATGTATCTTCATCCATTGGTATCAGCGCTGTTGTATCATCTTCCCCACCATCACTTTCATTTTTGTACGGTAATTGAAAATTATTAAACAGATAATCTTCATACTACACAGTTGTCTATCTGTACACAATACTACAAAACATTACCCTTTATGTATTAGAATTTTTGTGAATTATTTTTCTTATCTCCTGAAAGCCTCCGACAATAGTCATAGAAAATGAATTTTCTTCTTGGAATAGATTTTACACAACCAAGAAATGCAATAACCTAAAATCTATGTGGATACATGTAAAAGTTAAAAATTTATAATTTTACACAACTGGAAAGAAAATGAATCTTACCAAATGTTGTAATTTTATTTTAATGAACTATATGAAACAATACAATTGATACACCAATAAATTGTCTGTAAAAATATTCACTGCGATATCAAAATCATCATAGTCAATTGATAAAAATAATCAGAAAAAATATAAATACTCACATAGATTGAAGATCTTTATAAATATCTTCTTGAGATTGTGAACAGTGTGCAGAAAAACTCCTAAAAATAAATTATAAACGATGAGTCAAAAGAATAAACATGTAGCCTTTATAATTGATTTTTCTGTAACCATGTTTCTTTACTCGATAAATATATTCAGTATTTCTCTTATGAAATCTTAACTTTTTTAATTAAGACAGCTAGAAAGGCATGTGAGAGAGTCAATTAATTTTCACACTTGGTTGGTTAATAATTTAACCAAATTATCAAATTATATGACATTTATTTCCAAAATAAAGAGTATTTTTCTGATTTCTAATATTCTGGTAATGGCTCACTGTATATTCTTTGCGCAAGCCTTCTGACACTGACTGAGGGTAGCAAGGGTGCAGAGTACACGGTGGAAGTTACTCAGCTCGAACAGCATAGAAGGATCAAACAGATCTACTTCCCGTATTTGCAAACGCTCGTGGCATGCTTGTAAAAACACGCGGATGTTACGCAAACACAGAAACTGAAAAAATAAATACAGCAAGATTAAAAAAAACTAATTTTTTTTTTGTGAAACCAAGAATGTAGACACAGTAATGTTTGGTCAAGTACTGTGAAAAGTTATACCTTTCAATCACTTATTACAATCAGAAACCGGTCTATAAGAAAATGGACACTACCGCTTGTTAAGCACCAGTTTTACTCAATGTCTACCAAGTTTTCGTAGAATAGGCTATGTTCTAATTATATGTATTGGTATATACGCGTTAAATCTTTCAACTTTTCTTTTTGAATGCTCAGCGGCCCAGGGTATAATCGACCCAATTCTTGGGGTAAAATTCTAGGCTGAATAATTTTGTGTGATTCTTTGTCTCTAACGGATGGAGAATCTTCACCAAAAAACTGAATTAACACGGCATCCATAATTAAGTAGTAACAGAGAAAAAAGCCTATACGCACAGGAGCATGAACTGAAGGCACTGCGCCAGATAAACTGATAGTTCATTATAAACCTTTTTGAAATATTTTTCAAATAACAATATTTTTTCTTTGTGAGTGATTTCTTTACATACCTCCTTTTCACATCATGTTTCATTATATAAGCATCAAAAAAAAAAACAAAAATTAATATTTATTCAGTGTGATGACACACTATATGTATATTATGTATGAACATAATATGCATATAGACCCCTTCTCAGCTCAATGTTGGCTTTTTTAGCAGATTTTAGTATGCAGCCTTTAGATAATTATAATTTACCATTATTCTTTTGTTGTTTTCTAACATTTTGTGCTCAATTCAATTTTCGTTTACAATGTTTATTAAGCATTTTGAGAGCCGCTAGTGACAACACAGCACACTGCGAGTCGGCCACCTTGAATCTATTGAGAGCATAATATACCTGTTTTCTACGTTGAGCAATTTTTCGGTATTACTTGTGTCAAAACTGTCACAGTAATGAAACTTTTTTTTCAACAATAAGTTGAAAATTATAAAATGATATTATATTATATAAAAATTTAACACAATAAAGACCCTTTTCATGTAATAAAACAACTTTTTGACCCAATATATTATAGAGCCCTTTTTGAAGGACGGCTTAATTTATTAAATGTTTAATTATATTTAATGTTTTGTGCTGCTTGTTTGATTCCAGGGTAATATATAACAAATAACTAACATACCATTTTAATTACAAATAATATTGTATTAGGTAAAGTTTAACACTGACCAATATTCAATTGCTTAACTAAAGTTGTTAGGTATTAAATTGATTTTTGAAAATTTTCAATTGCCAAATGCTGTCTCTATTCAGTATAATACAGTTTTAACTTTCTCAAATGTGAGCTACAAAAAAGAGGCTAGTAGTTAATCTCAACAAGCAGAAAGTTTCTAAGCAAATTCTATTATGAATTTAATTGAAAATTTAGGGCTCAATTGAAACATAAGGTATACAAGCATGGGTTATCTGGGGGTTGAGCTTCTGACGTTTAGTTGGCTAAAAGTGTGTAGTAAACCTTAAATTCTATCATCAAAAGGTTTTTATAATTTATGCATGCTAATGATCAGTAGCCTAAAGATTGGCATGTGCGTTTCGGAGCTAGAATTATGGGTTCCAATGCATCCAAAGATAGAGATCTCCAATGGGTTTACACCTTGGATACCAACATGCTAAAAATACTAAAAATGTAAAAGAAGTGTCCACCAATAGTGAAACCATGTTTCATTGGATAGCACAGTTTTCAAAAATGTCATAAGTTCAATAATAATCCTTTAAACAATGGCAATAATAATTTTGAAGTAAAAATGATGATTTAAGTTTTTTTTATCAATATGTCATCATATTATTCAGCATTGTGTCCCTAACAGTTTTAAGTAGGGATTATTATATGTATGTCAAATATAAAGAAAATATGGCTATTTTAGCGAATAGAGTTTTTATTTAAATCAGATAATATTTCACTCTTAATATATTCACATTAAAGTTATCTTATCAAGATTGCACTTTCCTGGAAACAATATCACTGATAGTGACTTTAAAAAACAGAGACTGCACATTTTTTTCAATTAAAAAAGAATACTGTTTTATTCATGAAATAGATTTATCGTTAATTATATTGCTGTTTTTCAAGTAGATCGTGTGATGTATTTTTGGCAGTCACAATATGTAACATGAAAATGAGATCTTTCAAACAGGTTCAAATTAATAGCGCAATATTATGAATTCTATTAGAATGAAATCTAGAAAGTGTCAGAACAATTAGAACCGTGTGGAGTATCGTTTAGCTGAAAACAAGTTAGTGACATGCTAACAAACCTGTGCCATCTGCGGCCTTTGGTTGACGTCTTTCATATCCACACTGCCGGGTTCTATGACGTTCAGCAAATTGCAAAGCAGCACCCCGTCTCTGAGAGTGTAAGCGAGATCTTGGATGGTGCTCTGGGGCCAGTTCGCTTTGTGATCCGGCCTCAGAAGACCACATCTTGTCAACCACGAAGCACACTCTTTCCATAATTCTGTACCCCCTGTAGCCATTTTCACACTCAAAATGTATTAGATACCATCGATTATGCTTTAAATTGCGCCTATTCTTAATGTAAACTCGTTCATTTGCGGTAGTTAATTGATCGTTGACGTAGAAATTGATGGTACAAACACTAACTAAACATCAATTTTTGACAACTTAATCAGCTTCTTTCGTCTGTCGTTCGCAGACCTAAACACGGAAAGTTCTCGACTGTCATTGGGCGACGTCTCGCGCTCAAGCCGCTATTGGTCAAGATCTCTACATCTAACGTAAATAGAACGCAAAAATTTGGATTAACCATAAACATCAAAATGTTTATTGATTTCATATGGAATTCTTTATGAATGACCCTAAAATAGATTTCCGAGAGTTCTCTCGCGGCAAGTATTTGAATAATTTCACTTAATGTTAAAACTTTTTGTAGATATTTTCTTAAAATTATATCATTCTCACTTATGACATCTTGACTATATTCTTTTCATGAATATTTATTTACTTATTGAAAATATTATTTTCACATGATTAATCTGATATTTAAATCAATAAAAAGTCAAAAGTGGAATAATCCCTGATTTGAAAACGGTGGGGTACACAACGAGGAAGCAGAGTATGAAATCATAATACGATTGTCTTGCATGATCACTTTATTTTAAATGTAAATAACCTTACTGGAATTTGAATCTACGGCCTTCTTTAGATATTTTGCTAAATAATCCATCACTAAAACTATTACGGTTAGGGTTGAATGGAAAAACTATTAAATGTTTTGATATTAAAATCGTAAAAAATATATAAAATTTTGTCAAGTATTTTTAAAAATGAAAAAAAATACAATTTCTTATTTTAACCGTTTCAATACCGTAAGCGTAAGCTACGTAAGCGCATCACCAATACCGTAAGGCCACTTTGTATTAAAAATTATTTCAGTGGGAATTTCAACAATTTTTTTTTTGTGTGGCCAGCTACATTTATACACTATATGTATACTGTAAGAAAAATGAACTTTCTGCCGTTGGTCGATCTTATTGAAAGGGGGATTTTTGTAGAAGTTAGGCGGGAGATGTCTCTAGGGCTCCCACTTATGGTGGAATTGACATAAAGGATCGATTCTTTGTTTTAAATTTATACCTAAATTTCAAGAATTTGTCCTTTTTTCTTGCCTTTACCATGTTTCAGGACACAATTTCAAATTTTCCCGTTTTTACTCGAAACAACAAGTCTATAAATTACTCTCCCGCGTATTTATAAAATATTATTTTGTCTCTATAGACATACTACACGTGTTTTCAATGTAACCAGCTCCATGTTTTGGAAATTATCACACGAAGGACACATATTAGTCACAAGTGAAACAAATGCTATTATCTTAGGCTGTAATGCTATAAAATTAAAATATTATAATTTTGTGATAGCCCTGAATTTTTATTTACGATAAAATTGTAAACTCTTAACAATCAAAATTGAAGTGATAATATATAAGAACTGATGCATACTTTGATTTTTTTGTAAATTTTTTGATGTATTTATGCTTGCCACAACCCTGAAAGAAAAAAAAATCAAAAAAAGAAATTTCGATAAAGCAACTTGAAAAATTTAAACTTGAATATCATTTTATGGGTAAACTTTTAACATAATGCATAAAATCCATGAGCCCTATTTTTAAAAAATAATTCAAAACATGCGGTATGTGAGTGTTCCTAAGCTCAAAACATTACAGTACTGAAACAGTTAAAGAATATTAGGCAAAAAAATTGTGCACAGCAAATTTAAAGACGCTTTTTAATTATCGCACTTTATTTTCGCTCAAAAATTTACCAGTATATTTATTAATAGCTTAATTAGGATGAGAAAGACATGTTATTTTAAAATTAATTTTATAATTGAGTGGTGTATATCAAAAATAAATCTCCAGTATGGATGCATTCTAGACCCCACAATCATAATGAACTAATTCCATCTAAATTTCACAATTGATTATGTAAATCAGTTTCCAGTTGATTATGTTTATTTGAAAAACGTTAATAGTGGAATCTTGTAAGAAGATTATGACATATGTGAATCAAAATTGTGGCCAGACACAAATATAAAAAAAATCACAAAATTCTCTAGTAACTTTATTCTCATATACTTCAGCTAAAGCAATTTTATTAGCGCTGCCAACCATCTCAGATTAAGCAGGATATTGTATCCCACTTAAATCAGTGTTCCGGATGTTCAGAATTCAATCAAGTTTATTTTTTCATGTGTTATCTATCTTAACTATCAAGCCGTCATTTTCCGAAGGCAAATGATCCCCTTCCTGATTCATATCCAGCAACATGTAAAGTCTCAATTAAATCCAATGTACAGCCCTTGACATGGCATTGTTAATAATAAAAACATTCATCTGAGAAAATTCTCAATACAAGCAAATACTGGATTTTATGAGAAAAGTAGTTTATTTCAGATCAATTTTTGGCCTTTGCTAAATTTGTCTGACCAACTCAAATGCCTCTTATTTGTTGTTTCAAAAAAACATCTTGGATCAAATTGAAGTTTGAAATAACAACACAAAATTGTATACACAAATATGTTTATTAACAATTGACTCTTCATTTCACAAACGTTTAGAAAAAAAAAATTATCATCAAAGAAATATCATTAAACAAGTGCTGAAGTAATATTGTCACTACCTTCGAATATACTTTCTTGCTCTTTTGTATGATATAAATTGTATGTAAGGATATACATTGTACATAATCAATGTTGTCATCCATTTTTGATTAAAAACAAATTTATTTTTTTAAATTTATGATTTGAAAAAAGTTACTAACCAAAATTTAAATGGAATTTTGCAAAACGAAATTGAAAGCACCGTGGCCATATAAAAACACCAGCTAAGGTGAAATAAAATTCATATCTGCATGGATGATCTAAATTAAATAAGGAAATTTATTGTCGAGAGATTCTATTCATAGAAGGTTCAACTTTAATTTGATCGTTACAAAAAAGAAATAAGTCACACACATAAATACTAGTAACATTAAATCACAATCTGATCAATTAAAAATCCCCTATGCTTCGAGATATAAAGCTCTCAAACATAATATGTCTTCATAGTCCTCAGAAAAATCAATTGTTATGGGACGCTGCCAAATTTGAAGTGTGTAGTTGACAATTCCTGAAACCATTTGTCTGTAAAACTGAAATATTATCAATAAATTAGTTTTTCCACCAGGTTCAATGCTTAGCTACTCACAGATATTCTCTATTTAACTAAAATATTCTGAAAATGCCACAAAAAAGCGACTAAGAAAACCAGAGAAGGCAATCACCATTAAAATACCACTTTTCATAGAGATCCTAGATTTTATTATGAAATTTGCAATAAAACACAAATATCTTTTAAATATATCTGGGCACCCCTTTCAAATAAATGGAAACCAGTTATCGCGGAGCAATTCTTCCCCTCAACAGATTGTGCTAATCTAATGGAGTAAACTATGCTGAAAATAAAGCTTGATACAATTCAGCACCAAATTGTAACCAGAGCATGTAAAGCATATGGAATTGTCTCTCAAGATAAACTGAATCAAACACTAGAAGATACGATTTCTAACTATTGAAATAGAACCCTTCTCCTATCTAGGATCACAAGACTCCAGTTATCAACACAAACATCCAGGTATAAACAGGTTTAAAAAAAACTGCAAATATTTACAAGTGACTGAAGAAGTTGGCTTTATTCAAGGCTCACACTAGGTTGTAATGCTATAATGATAATTTTTTACATAAGAATACTGTGGATTCCACAGAAAAGTAAAATTACTGGTAGTAAAAAAAGAAGGTAGAGTAATGAACTACTTTTTTCTTCTGCTGTAGCGGATACAGTTTTAAAGTGGACATGGTAAAAAAAAATAATTTCAATAGATATGCAGAGAAACATTACTAACAATTACACTTAATAATGGTCCTGTGAAAATGAGAGTTAAATTTAATTATTATCATCATGCAGGCATATCCATTCTGTTGAGAAAATCTCTGGCTTGTTTGATAGTGGCATGACTTTTGTTTTCTGAAGCAAGAACTCTTAATGACTCCATGTAATGTTCAACATTCTGCTTTGTAACGCCAGTAGGTCCTCCTGAAAAAACAACATAATAATGAATCACTACACATATTTATTTTCTGCATAAAATTATGAATAAAGAATTGGCTTCCATAAAAATAAACAAATTTGAAAAACTGACATGTCACAATTGAAAGAATACTGTTATACCTCAAACAAGAAGTAAGTAATATGGGACTGTAAGTGAAACACGACTTACCAGGTATGGGTAGATGTCCAAGTCCTCTAACCAGTTTGTCAACTACAGCAGTGAGATGTGTCCGCATTAGAGAAGTGCGACAGCGGTGTCCAGCCAACTCCAGCCGAGCCCTCTCTACTGCCCCACGCATATTTTCCATATGCTTCTGAAGAATTGCATTCTGTAGATATAGAAATTTTACATCAGCACCCATTATCTGTCGGTATAATATAAATGTTGCTTGCCATTAATCTATACTGTAAAGCCTGACTAAATTTACTATTTTTTCTATTTAACCTTTTGGCTGGTAAATGACGATATATCATGGTTGGTGATACCAGTGAGAAATGCTAACAATAATAGTTATTGACATCTAAATACTCATAAAAGTACACGACTTTGGTAACATGCCAGAGGTATGCAAAACATTTTTTTTTATATATTCAAATGCGAACTACTCTATTTTATTATAGGATAGAAATCTTTAAATAAAAGGCTTAAATACAGAAACAAAAAACAATTTAGGTACAGCATAAAACTTTCAATTATTAAAAAACATTTGCAATATTTTAATGTTTCGATAAAAAAACACCATGTAAATATTTTCACACTGAATGGGTTGATCTGGACTTTGAAGCATTGTATTGTTAAGCATACCAATTGATTTCAACAAGAATTAGCTGGCATAATAACGCAGTAAAAATAAATTAAGGCACGATGTTGTCAATGCATTGGTCATTGGTGGATGTTTTGGCCCCGGGAGGCCTTGAAATAGGAATAGTTGAGGTATATTAACAAAAACTTTATTCAAAAATATTTCTACCCTAACAAATTATTATCCTTGGATCCGAGAGGATGGCTAATATAACATATAGTACTATTTTATTTTTAACTGTTGGCTTCCAGTGTGGAGCATATGTGCAGAAATTAAATTATGAGAAAAACTTATTATCATAGTTTTAGAGTGAAAAATATCAAAACAAATGTTCTTTTGCCTGTCATACATAAAAAAAATAATATGAATAAGATTACATTTATAGCACTAAGCCAGCGATCCTTAACCTAGTCCATATGGCCACTGAGATGCCATAGAGACATCCAAGGAAGACACAAACCAAAAATGACGTTTTTTATGCATAGCAAACTATAAAGCCCTGCTAAGTAAAAAGCAACATCTTGTGTGTAATTCTCTATGTAGATATTGTGTTCTTAGTTACCAGGGCAGTACAGGGGAAGCACAAACGAAGTATACATTACGCGTTAAATAAATAGGAAAACACCATATGTACAAGAAAAAGCTCTCAATATAAATTCTCATTAATGGAAACAGAGGAGATTTAGAATTTTCTTTAACTCAAAAGGGAGCCACGCCCCAAATAAGGTTGAGAAGTGCTAGACCATCAACTCCCACACCTTTTCATTTGGGGTAACAATATTTAAAGCTGGTTACTTTAAAGGACCTGTATTACAGGAGTAAAAATAGGTGATGAAAAAATAATCGGTAATACCAATTGTAATATACTTTAAAGCACCTGTTGTTCATAGTCAGTGTTGGCTTTTCGCAGCTGTCGAAGTTCTGTCTCCCTCAGCTTATTGTGCTGCAAGAACTTTTCGGTGAAGATGGGTATATCCGTCTCTCTCTGATTAGGATCTGTCGCTCCACGTCCACTCTCTTGCACGCTAAGTGCACTTGACTAGACAAACAAACTCAGATTAAAACCTAAAATATCTTATCTCCTTTTCTTTCCCCCATATCCACCCCCTACATAGAGCATGTGGCTGTGACATGACGCCTCTAGGAATCTCTGTCACCCACCAGCCGTCATAAATCCTCTCAGGTCATACCAGCATCCGTTAATTCCACCGAGTATATCCTATGGATAATACCCACCGGTCTTACAAAATGCCGGAATCCCATCGGTCGGAAGATATATCTTCCGAAAATATCACCTAATTTATAATCCACCCCAAGGTTTCCCCAGTCACTGAGTGGTCGTGAGTTTAAATGCTACAATTACAGAAGATTTAAAAAAAATTTAAAAAGCAGGTTTCGATCCACAGTTGTTGGTCAAGATAAACCATCACATTGTGATGATTCACATGCTTCATTTATGGAGCGGACATCTCTACACCATGGAGATATGTTTACAAACTTTTAAATATTAGTGTAAATATAAATTAAATATTTGCTACAATTGGCATGGTGCAATTCTGAATCAATTGAATATCAAAAGTATACAATATTAAATTAGCAATGATAACACTTACAACCGGAGTGAGCGATGTTTTATGAGTGAGAAGTGAGTTAGAAGAGAGCGGATGCAATCGGTGCTGGGCTTGTGAAATAGCCTGCGGATGACATGGGATATTTTCGTTGGAATGTGTATGTGGGACCGTTGTAGAACCTCCATTAGCTGCAGTTGGCGGGGGCAAACTATCTGATGGGTTTGACACTAAAACAAATTTTTAAATTTTCAATAACTCTCAAATAACATTATGAAATAAATTTTCATTGCATAATTGGTCATCTTACCTACTGGATTATCATCTGAGCAGCTCAGAAGACTGAGTGCCAGCATCGAACTATTAGGTGATATCCAGTATTCATAAAAAACAGTCTTTCGAGATAAATGTTCAAAATGTGCGGATCCAAATATTCCACATAGGTCAGGCATGGATTTTTTGGAAGTTTTTTTTATACGTTTAAGAATTTTGTAAGCAAGCTAATCAGACAGGTGAATGAAACACAGTGAATTCAGTTTTTTAGAAATAGAATTGGCATTATACATTTCAGTTATACAGTCAGTTTATATTTTAAAATACCCACTCGTATTAGTTTCAGCAGGTTTATTATGTGCATTTTGTGGAGTACTGCCTCTTGCTTTCTTGGCAGCAGAAGGAGTCGTTGTGGAATTAGGGACGGCTGTTTCCTTCCGTTGCTCCAGTTGCTGCTGTCGGAAGACACGGTATGCTTCTGTCTCTTTATAAGCTGACCATTCTAGGATGTACCTATACATTTTCATCACAAAATATTTACCCTTTAATTGCATATTTAAAATTACAATTCAATATTCAACCTTGGTATCATGACTTTCATAAAAAAGAAATATGCTAAATATAACAACAACTAATAATGGCCGTATATGTTCTGTTCATAGATGATGAAAAACTAAGGCAACTATTTTCAAAACTAATTATTCATAACTGATTTGAACTAATAGTTACAAACTAATACAGTATATATAATTAGTTATTGTGTGATAAGCTATTAACACGAAATGTTAATTGACAAATTAGATACCTCTCTCTATCCTGTTCAGCCGCATCAAGGTACTGCTGCTTCTCTTGTGCCGGGAGACGGCCCCAATCACTAGCTAAGCGCCGTGTCACTTCTGCGAATCCCAACCTAGGATTTGCTGCCCGCAACGCATCACGCCTCTCATTTAAGTAACGAACATAACCTAAAATTTATCAAAACACTTTACTTTATACCGACCAGAAAATAATATGTAAAAAAGCAGGTGGTAACAAAACAAACTAATATCACACATGAAGTTAATCACAAAGCATTTCGCAATTGACCTGATAAGTTGGCGCACAAAATAATAACAAACGATAAAACACACCCATACATTTACAAGGGTGGGTGTGTTTAAATGTTCATGAATAACCCATCATTACGGATAGGGTGGGTGTGTTTCAAATGCACATAAATCAGAGCCTGTTGTTACAGATAGGCGCAGCAGAGCCGTTATTACAGACAAATCCAGCCTGTCAGGTGACGCTTCAAATACTTCATGCGCAGTTTTGTTATAACATAAATAGAAAATTATTCACATTGAATGAATTTATGAATATGTTCTCAGATCGGAAATTATTGTACTTCGCTAGTGTATGGATTATGGGGTCATTCGGATCCACAAAATTCCATTCGTGCACTATTACAGAATAATTAATATTTTTGACTGATGGTGGTTGATGGAAATTGATTTTAAATTATTTAAAACTGGTAAACTTCCATAAGTGATATCACTGTTAGCGACCCGGGTTTCGCCTTTCGGCATCTTCGGGCTACATTATATGTGTGCAGTGAGCGAACATATAACATAGTGTGTTATATGTTCTCACATATGGAAGTTTATCAGTTTTAAATAATTCACTATTACAGAGTTCTGGTATGTCTCCATATCAATTTTTCCCATATTTGCATAAGCCCGCCCATCCATCCATCTGAAATTATATGTACATATAACTACAATTTAAATTCGTCTATTTTGATGACAATGTCCTCACCATTATCAAATGTTTGGCCTATTTCCTTCATAAATTTTGTCTAGCCACGGTGTACATTCCACGCATGAAATTACACCAATCTACAATAAACTTCACAATACGCATATTCTGCGGACATTGGATGTCAAACGTCAATAAAGCGTTTCCATCTCCGGAAACAATGTTGAAGCCAAGATTATAAACTAAAATGCAACACCAGATTTTGCACTGGTTTATTATAGTGAACTACGAGAAGTTATTTTTTTTTTAAATTTATTTAGTAATCTCGGTTCCTAATTATTTTATAAGCAAAACTTTTTTTCGTTTTATATTGTTTGTATTCGCAATAAAAAGGGTTATTGGTGAATTAAGTGTGCCTATTTCCCATTAGAGAACATTATTGTAATTTGTATGGCAGCTTTATATGCCAATTATTATATTATAGCTGCCAACATAACAACTTTTGCTACCGACGTAAGAGTGAAAATTTGGGAAATTTCTGCGACTAAGTTAATTGCAGACACTAATGTAAGAAATAACCTACAAATCATGGCAGGCAATAGATTTACTCTATACCTGTTAATGGTTGCCTAGGGGCAGTCACATCTCGCTGAACTTTACTTTTCCTTTTTTTTCCTTTGGGTTTGGATGGTGAAGCTTTCGTTTTATCGGCCTCACCGTCAGTTGTTTTCGGTTGAGAGAGGGGACTCGAAACTTCATTCTGAGAGCCCCGCTTATTCGTCACTGTCTGTTCGACATCAGTAAGGTTGTCCTTTTCCATCTTTAAATATCTAACATTAGACTACATGAATATTAAGATGTTAGCGAAGTGTCCATTGACATGCTTTCCCCACAACTTGTTTGAACGAAAATTGCCGAACACACCCTTCACAGGTAGTCACTGGCTATTTCGTCCTGTTTGATTTGTTGATAAATATTAAACCCAATGTCCGCTAAGCCGGTTACGATTTAGACTTTAGTGTTGCCAACTTTATTTCAATGAAAAAATGTCAGCCAGTATTATAATAATAATGAAATGGCATTGGTTAGATAGAAATAGCAATAATGTAGCAATGAGAAGATTTGGTTGAAACAAATGATTCTAATTAAAAGCTTTTAAAAAATCATCATTTTCCTTAATCACGAGATCGGTGCCAAAATAGCTGTTTCTAATTAATAATAAAAGTAATAACAACAAACAAGAAATTAAAAGCTTAATAAAAGACTCCACAAAGTTTTAGATAGACAAGAGGTGGGAAAAAATATTTAAACTATTAAGACATATCTTCACGTCACGAGAGATCCATATACTTATATATAATGTTTGTATGTTATAATGAGAATAAATAAATATTACTAGATAGGCATATCTGCCACTAAATACTATTTATAGAATGTATTCGGCCGTATTACGGGATGCAGGTATGACCTGGGAGAGCGCCAGGGATTCTAAGAGGCGGTACATGGTGTCCATATGTTCCATTTAGAGATCAGATATGGAAGAAGAAGGACATTAAATATTTTTTACTACATATAATAGACAATGCACTGTTAACCCTTTGATTAGTGAGTTAATTTCATAGCATACAAACCCGGGAGTGAGTTAATTTTTGCCTTTTTTTTCAATTTTTTATTTTTTATTATTTACGTATTATTATATTAGAGTGTATAAATAGCTAATTACAGAAAAAATCAGTGGTTCTTAACATTTTATTATAATATTATATGTGTAATATTATTATACACAATTATACATAATTACCATTTCAGCCATTTTTTGAGTACAATATAAAATAATAAACAAATCACAATACACAAACAATTCCAATAATTATTGAACAATCGCGATCCGTTAT
>JAGVSQ010008161.1:0-14636 GCA_022683975.1 Rhyacophila evoluta
TGCTATTTTTTATTTTATTAGAATTGGGTATTTATAATTTACTTGGTAGATACTCTTCTCTTCCTTCTGTATTTAAAAAAAAATTCTTTCTTATGTTTAATACAATATTGTCTTTATTTTTTATGTATTCTGTTTTAATTTGTTTTTAATATTTATGTTATTATCATATTTAGTTCATGTTGTAAATGTATTAAACTTATAATTTGTAATATTACAATATGAGTGAAAATAATAATAAAAAAAACAGAAAAGAAACACATGCTGGATAGTTAGCTGTCTAGACGACGTGTAATATCTTACAATCCATTAGCAATATTGTATTCATTATTTTATTAAAAGATAATATAGTATCCCCTGAATCCCGTATTTTTCGTTATTATAAAAAACCGATGTATCAGAGTTCGGGAACCAAATGGTTAAAGATGCTAACGAAATACGTGTAAGAGATTAAGTCTTCCCGAAATATTCGTTATTGTGTGGTTTAGTATGTTTCTCGAACTGAACGGTTCTCATTTCATTAAATCATGACCAGACTTAATAGTTTTATTCTGGATATGCCAGTTCCATTTAAAAATTGATGCTCACTTTGTCGAGTAGGGACTGAAATACCGAGATCAATTTTTTTTGGGAATTATTTGTAGTTTTAAACTAAGGAGGGATAAATACACGTATTTTTTTCTTACGCGTGGTGTAATCGAGAATATACTGATCACTATCGGAATAACTAGGAATATCAGCTAATTTTTTTATTCTCAAGTATGAAATTGCCCTACCGATAATAAGGGCAATGGCTAGGTTAAATGAAACTGTCTAAAGCATTGATATCTTCCAACTGAGTATAAGACGGTTTAGATAGATTTTATTTTTTTTAAATCTGAAATACGATTTAACTGACTCTTTCTGTAGGCCCATTTTCAATTTCTTTCTCGAGTTTTCTTTAATTTTTCATACACTATATTTAATTTATACACTTTTTCATTTTTATCATGTAAGATGTTTTTTAATGAAAATTATTTCTGTATCATGTTGTGAATACCTTGAACTTGTAATTTGTAATGTTCTCAACAAAAAAATGAAATTAAATAAAAATGCTCACTAAGCTTATACAGCTTAAGCAATGGCAATGGCTAGGTTAAATGAAACTGTCTAAAGCATTGATATCTTCCAACTGAGTATAAGACGGTTTAGATAGATTTTATTTTTTTTAAATCTGAAATACGATTTAACTGACTCTTTCTGTAGGCCCATTTTCAATTTCTTTCTCGAGTTTTCTTTAATTTTTCATACACTATATTTAATTTATACACTTTTTCATTTTTATCATGTAAGATGTTTTTTAATGAAAATTATTTCTGTATCATGTTGTGAATACCTTGAACTTGTAATTTGTAATGTTCTCAACAAAAAAATGAAATTAAATAAAAATGCTCACTAAGCTTATAGCTTATACCAGTTTATTATTATTGCATATTGATCAAGTTTCATTGGATGAATTTTTCTAATATATACATGTAATTTTCCACAATATGAAGATATCCATTACAAAAATGGAAGACGTATTTTGTTTGATTTTACATAAAAAATGTTTATGTCAAGTTGTTTTGTTGCAACCAAATTTTCATCTAGTTTTGCATACACGAATTAAGAAAAAGATATATTGCGGTATAAAGTATCCCAGTGGGCGAGAGGTAAACGTATGCGCTTCGGTATCGTAAGGTTAATGGCTGCTATTAAAGATTATTAAAAATTTAAAGATGTTTACAAATATGAAATAGGCATGGGAAATAGCTGAAAATAGATTATTGTGAAAAAAATCTCGACATAAGTTTTACATTGCTGGTGTTGATGGCCTCTATTCCTCTAGTAGATATCTTCGCACTGTGACAATTTATATGCTCCGATTTCGGACTGAAGATGGTAAATAAGCTGTCTACAGTGAGGCCAATATTTACAGAGTTGTAAATAAATAATTTACAACAATAATTATCATGAGGCTATCGCAAAAAATGTCGTGCAATATATAGAATAAAGGACAGATTACTGTTTGTGTCGGTAGGTGTCTACGGTCAAAGTGTTGCCAGTATTAAAAAGCTTTTAAAAATTGGTCGTTAAATGAAATCATTTATAAAATTCGCCACAGCGGTGAATATACAATATCCAAAGAATAAAAGAAAAAATCAAACAATAAGAGTCGACAACTTACAACTGGGCCACTTCCCACACAATTCGTCTGTTTTTCTATGTTGGTAACACAGACAGTAGAAAGAGTGACGGATTAACCAATAACCTTCATATTTTAAGTTCTTGAATCTTAAATGGTAGAAAGAAAAGAAAATGTTGATTAAAGTATTTGTAAAACTTACTATATTACATATCTACCAAAAAGGGAGCACGTGCATCCACAAATTTTGAAGATGCCCGCTCTAATAGTAGATTATATGAATTTCTGTCTTAACAGATTATTTTTTAATAGCAGTTAGTCCTGCATTTTCAGTTTTTTAAAATCTGGCAGATGTGGGAATCAAACTTACATTCTTCCGTATGCTAGGTAGATAGATATATATAAAATATAGAAAAAATTTCGTTAGGAAGTTAGATATAAGACACCCAGAACCAAACTAAATACATTTGGAATTTTTAATTTTGAAATGGTCAAGATACTAAATAAACTATAAATCGGGCGTAAAACACTGACACTACATATTTTTATTTAATTTATTATTATACAATTTATTAGAAATGCATATCATATTCAATTTTCAAACTGGAAAATAAACAAATGGAAACTGATATTGCGAAAAATCTCTAACGTTTCTTATGTATTAATATACTTAGGCAAATTATAAATCTGACTGTCCCATTAATATATTGCAAGACTTCAAAACTATTGAATAAAACCATAATGATACAATATTTATTTTATTATCACCGTTACAAAGACATTTGAAATTGAAATCAAAAAATAGTAAGTTACTGTGTATCATTGAAATAAAAATCCACATATACTATAATTACATAAATTAAGTATAAAATGTCTTAATATTAATTTCTGTGTTAATGTGTGCGCAGATGTCATGTGAGCACTTGTCATGCGTGCAGTTGTCTATGTGTGCACTTGTCATGTGAGCACTTGTTGTGTGCGCAGCTGTTATGCGTGCAGTTGTCTGGTTACAGAAGGTATATCTATGTGAAATCTACAGGAGAGAAATTTGATATTCATAATCAGCAATTTACTTACGGGAACGTAAATCATGCAAGTGACTTATTTATTTATTAATAATTTAGTAGAGAAATAAATAAGATTTAATATAAATGTATTTAGATGTGCAAAGAAGTATTTAATAGGATGGATGCAATAGATTGATACTTTATTCAAATCAAACACCTACGAATGTAAGATATTTCTAAAACAACTATATGAAAAATTAAATGTTGCATAAATCTAGATTATAAATTGAAGATAACTAGAAACGCTAAAGTGGTACACAATCGTATCACCTAATTTAGATAGTATTAATAATTAATTATAATAAAAACATCTGATAATATTTTTTGATAAAATCTATGCCACTGTAAAGCATTCATTGGAACAATTCGGTATAAAACAAACAGATGCCGTCAACATCCGAAGGAAAACCAAATTGCATCGAAATTTTAGCGTATCTCCCCGTATTTATTTTTATCGGACTGTACGTAACCATAAAGTATTTTATGTTTATCAATGTGATTGTTTCCCGGTGATTTGTTGATGTTATGGTCACGGTAATAGTGATTAGGGACAGGTGAAGTATCGGAAGTGACCCCTTGATTTTTTTGTCGTGTGACCAATCGTTTTATATTTATAATTGACAAGTAACCGAAGGATTTAGAATAGTGACGGATAAAATGCAAAATGTTGTAAACAGAAAATAGTAATTTAGTTATTGAGTCCAAAATATTATTATATTTTGATAACTATTCCAATGTGCATTGTAGTAAGAATAAATAATAAAAAAAAACGTGAAAACATATTCATAACAGCTATTGATTGAATTACGATGACTCCTATCAGTCCCATAACAGCTTCAAATTATGTCCGATGCATATCATTTTTAAAGACTGCAAGAATAATATTTAATAACCTTATATTTAAAAAAATAAAAGTAAAAATAAATATTGAAAACATTTAACAAGGAATTGATAAATATTAATGGTATCAAAATAAACAATTAAATTAAATGAAAAGATACCGTGATATAATATCGATTATAGAAAGGGCAAACAATAAAAATTTTACATAAGAATTTATTTAAAAAAACCAGTAAAATTTACATGGTCGAAGTCCCTTTTCCTGATCCTCCTTTTTTCATCTTAAAAGTTTAATTTAAAAACTAATTAAGCATATGCAGTGTACATAATTTTGATAGAGCGTTTGTTAAGTTGTATACATAGCTATTTTGAAAAAAACTAAGTGTGATGTACTTTTACCTTTTAATATCATCAAACATGTACGTATATTAAAAAAAAGGTTTCGTATTCGACCTATCGTTAAATGCTATTTTGTCTTTGAACGCTGTGCTTTTACGAAAAAGCTCTGGCAGTAGTGGATATTTTTTTTGTTCTCCCGTTTATTAAGTCGTAACTAATTAACTCGGTGAAGTGAAATGAATTTATACGCTTATTAAATATGCAAGGCCTAAACATTAGATCAATTTACCTTATCAAAGGCTTTACAAAGATGTTTAAAATTTTTTAATTCCTCACAACTTACATATTATAAATTTAATACATTACGATAAAACGCAGTAGGTAACAAACGTTTGCAATAATAGAGAATGGTTTTTATTCCCAATGCATTTTGAGTGTTTTCAAGCTAAATGGTAAGAAGAAAAGAACATACATTTTTAAAATTTCGATACAATATAATTATATTACCATACCAAATTATATTAAAATATCACTCTAAGTTGTTGCAAAACACACCCATTTGATGTCACATTCAACGGATGATATCATTTGAATGCGTCATATATCAACGAAAGAGAAAACATTCATGTTTCCAATAAATATCTTATAAACAGTATTGGGCTGGATTTATTATGAAATAATAATATTGAAATGAAATGATGAAATAATCAGCAAACGCTTCATCAATAAGTGGAGCATACGGGTCTCCATATTATAAAAATGTTAATTCTGAAAATAGAGTATTTCGTGATGTGAAGACTTTTTGGCACTTAGTTTTGCATCTTTAGATTTTTTAGCAGTTGTAAGATTCGAACATATGGCCTCCAGAATTTGATCGAAATTTTATCAATGGATTAATCGCGTTTCTGAAAACATAATTTTTTTACATATAGATTTAGATTCAAAGAATCTCATTAATAAACTAACTTCCATTTTGTATTGTGTATATGCAGGAATGGGCACGCTTGAATTCAACCATTATTGTCTGACAACAAATTTAAGTAAAAATAATCTGTCAAAAATTTATACTGCGGAGAACCATATACTCTAGTTTCAGAGTGAAATTCTTCAAACTGTGTAAATCTATATGCTCCACTGCTGAAGCGGATACAGTAAATATATTGTTGATGTATTTTTTTAAAGTAACATTCCGATATTCCTGCCTAGGCGAAAGTTTTGAAGGAATTTATCTACATTTATGAAATAATATATATAATAAGTGTGAGCATCTAAAAAATAGCGTGTTTTTAGCTTCAACTTCTTGTTTAACTTCAATGTAACATACATAAAAAAGTTACGGAACATATACATAGTTGATGATAAGAGAAATGGCTAGTGACAAAACTAATTACAAGTATAATTTAATATCAAATCCATAGGTATTAAAGATTCTATTTTGTATTGGTATAAATAAAAAGATTATTAAAAAAACCATTTTGTTTAATATATTTTTTTGTAAAATATCTTGGCTGAATGTTGTATGGAGGCTGTGTATTATTTACTAGTATACATTTCTCTATTAGGGCTTAATATATAGTTTTCAGAAAAAGTAGAGATATTATTAATTGGTGTTGTTCATTATATTTATTTCCTTAATTTAAAAAAAAGTTTTTATGGCTACCCAGAAGCTCGTAAATAAGCAAGATAGATATCCCCATCGCCACAGGATGAAAATTAAAAAACTTCAGTCACGAGTAAATAGGAAATGTTTAGTTAGAATATTATTTCATAAAAAATAATTGTTTTTCGGCTTCATTATTGTTATACATGATTTATCCACGACATTATTCACAACTATTGCAGCACGATCTCTTTTTTAAACCTTCGGTGTATGAATAAAAGATAAAAATATTAATTTATAACCCCTGGGTGCGCAGCGGATTCAATTAGGATTTGGGTAAGACTGAATTACAATAATAATACCATTTAAATACTGCATCCGTGTCAGGAGATACATTTTAACATGCTGTGAACAGCCCAAGAAAGAATAACGCAGTAAATTTATTACTTTAAAATTGTTTTATAATTTATTTTAACTAATTTTGTTTTTGAATGTGACGTAAAACATTTTATTTCATTTGTATTTTGGTATACTACTCTATATTAATATTTTTAGAGATGCAATACAAAATATAAGACAGATATTTTTTTCAGATATTTATGAATTATTATACATTTTAACTCTCTCTGACTGAAGTGGAATATACCAATACCAATAATTTAATTAAACATCGTTTTTTCTCTCCGTTTTGAAACCATGACTAGCATGTTTTATAATATGTATATGTTATAATAATAAAAAAAACAGCTAATGTTATCGATTCTACGTGTATTCACTGGGAACGATTTGTCGGACCGGTTGGCAGTCATGACTTTGTTTCTAATACGTAAATTTTTCTTACTTATAGAAAAAATATCGTATCTTATCTACAAGTTTATTTAGAATAGGTATCGTGTAATCTCTTGATTATAAGTTTTTGAAAGGGCCCTACGTTCGTTATGCTACTGTATATGCCAACATAACGAGTGTCTAAACGTAGCGAGTAGTCTAGAGTAACAAGTATCTATAGTTTAATTTATAAATTACAGTCGAATTATTGGTAAGCCCTGAAATATAAAATTAAGTGAAGTGTCTACACAATGTATCGTTGAATGATCGTGTAGACAGGAAAGGTTAAGCAACACGTCAACCAATAAGAAACAATTATATTCACCTCTAATGTTTTATGACTATTTTAATGACCATTTAATCTATTTGTAACAATATTAAAAAAAATATCAATTAACGCAGTCGGATATATTTTTATGTTACTCTATAGATTTAAAAATTTTGTTTGCTTAGAGAAAAAATTATATTGATTTAACATAATTGTCTTAAGTAATTGTAATACTCCGTCGGAGCAAAATATTTTGTGAGAAAAAATACAAGTAAATGTATTGTACATAGCCGATAGTAATGTTAATTCGGAAGACAATGGCTGTATTAAACGAAATTATCTCAGGTTTTAGTCTGATCTCTCTTGGTGAGAGTGAGCTCAGAAGGAAGTTATTTAACATTTTTCTATAATAAGATCTATGTATGTCTTTCAGTACACCCTGATTTTTTTCCTTTATGTAATGAAACGAAAAAAAGATTTTTTTCTAAAATAGACCATCATTTATAGGTTCAACGGTGAAAAGATGACCAGATCAGAAATAAAGTATATGGATTTTATTAAGACGTATTTCGACAGTTTTTTTTTTATGACCGTTAGTTGTCACCTAATTGCTCAATCCATTGGGCACCAGTCCTGCATTTTAATTAGGGGCAAAACTTAAGTTTTTATTTCTACTTTTAGGATATAAAAATAATAACAGAATTCAGTTTAATTTAAAAGCATAATTAGTATTTTTTCCATTTGTATTCTAAAAATCAGTCGCTTGCGTCTAGTAAAAAAGTTGCAAGAAGAAGTACACCTACACATATAAGAGAATATAAAATATTTTGTATTTTATAAATATTGAACGAGATTATTTTTGCACTTGAAATATTGTTTTTAGCTAGTGAATTAGTATCACCAAAAGGTATTTTTAACCCGATAACTTTTCGCGACGCACGCCACTGTTCAAAATTCATACTATGTTCATTTTGATAAAAAATTAGCGTAAGCGTTGAATACTTTAATTCAAATTTACAAACAGTGGGTACCATTCCAAGATGTTAATCTCGAACCGAATTAAGATTTAAAAAAAAAATGAACTCGACTTACCTAAGTTATTCTGATTAGAATCTTCATTTACTTGCACAATAAATAAGAAATGAAGTCTATTAGTTGGAAATATTACAAACCATTGTTAGCATTTGGTAAAATAAGACACCCAGACAAAAATGTCAAAATTACGGAAAAACAAAAGCATCAATAATTTATTTATCTCTGTACGATTCATAGGTAGACGGTTTTTTTGTATCACGTTCGCTTTTAATACAAAACTAAAGTGTATCCACAACATATTTTTTTTACCGTGAATTGCTCCTATCGGAATTTAAATGCTACATTTATTTTTTAAAGTGCTTGCAAACTCCAACTCTGAAGCCTACGTGGTTATCAACTAGGCAACCATGGCAAAAAGCTGACGATGCGGTTGTCTTAAATCTGAATACTATAAATTGGGGAAAGATACCTATTTTGTTTTTTTAATAATCTTAATTAAATTAATATTTGTGTTTGAATTCAAAAGACGATCTTTGTCTTGAGCTATCTGCTTTGCAAACACTTGCAATCATAGATATTCCTATTTGAGTCGTTCAACCGGGATAAATGACAATAGTATCGTTCTCTATATTTGCGAACTACTGATCCTAGGATACTAATGTAGCTTAAAGAGCACCTCATGTTAGCGACTCACAGTTATACGCCAGTTTAAAGACAGTAGCGTATCTCCATATTCAATGTCTTGGACCAAACAAAATCACTGCATCCCGTTGTTAGTTCTAGCGAAATTTGTTTTTTTTTTTTAATCTAATATTCTGTATTATTCTATTTAATATTATATAACTTTCTTAACAGGATTATAGTTTCTTGTTTTTATAGCTGATGTAATGTTTTTATTTCATTTTTATTAATTTTGCGCCCATATGATTCGTGCGCATTTACTAACAGCTTCAACTGTTTCACGGTAGCTACGCCACGTTGTGTAGAAGTGGGAGGTAATGAATGCAATGGAAAGTAAGTATTTTTAAGTAGTTTGCCAATATACGAGTGGAGTATGTGGTGTCTTGAAAGATTGGATTGGAGTATGATAATACAGATAACATACATATTACAGCCGTCGATCAGCAATGTCATATTCTGTTAAGTTATATTTTACCTTCCTATCAGTGGTATGTGTAGTTATAGCCTAACGCAATTGGGCCAAGCGACGATGTAATGATTCCAGTTTAAGCGAATAGAATATTACAATTAATTTTAAACAGCTTTATGTGGAGTGATAATAAACTATTTCTATAATCTATTTCGAAGCGGTTTTGTTATGGCGGGTTGTGTTTGTTTCTAAATCAAATCCATTTAATGTTACTCCCATTAATTAATTATTATGAGTCGGCCATAAGAGTTGTTCACACGCAGTTTAGGTAGATACTGATCGAAATAAGTATGCCGGAATTATTCTCGGAGTTAAATGGACGATTACGCAGCAGATTTGCGGTCAGCAGTGAAAAGTAATGGATTCTCTTTTGTTCCGTTAATGACGCAACTGACTTCGTTTGACATTGCGCCCTTAGTGTCAAAAGATCACTCGTCAAAAATAGGTCCATTAAAAACTTCGTGAATTATATTTATTGCGGTACAATTTCGTATGATAAAATTAATAAATTGTTTAAATGGATATCAAATATGGAAAAAAATGGATGAATCCCTTAGTTTTTTTAAAAACTATTGTAACATACAAATACAGAATTACAATAGTATGTATCTAAATTTAAATTTTAACTTTGAAAAGAGAAGGACTTGTGGATTTTTTATCCAGGAAAAAAAATTTCCACCACATCATTTTTATTGGTTGTCTTAGATAACTTATACAATTAATATCAGACTAGGTAAATGAAATACCAGTTTTAGTCTTCACATACTTTAAGGTTGTCTATTTAATATTTTACGGCAGCGTAACGATTATTGTAGACGCCTAGCAATTCGGGAATGCAACGCTTTAAAAAAATCCAAAAATGCAAGACCAAATGCCTTGTCTGACAATTTAAAAAATCCGAAAATGCAAGACTGGATGCCCATTGGGTTGACTAATTGTCTGAAAAATAATTCTAGTGAAAAATAATCCGTCAAGACGTCTTCGAATTGCGGAGATCCATATACTCTATTTTCGGGGTGGATATATCCACACTGTGTAAATCCATATGCTTGCTTCAGAAAATACTTCAGCCCAAAATCAATAAATATATGTTTTATTGTGCCTCTGTAAAATTTATTTTGTGTGTGCTAATTCCTTTTTCCTTTCCACAGTCGATATTATATAGATGAGTGGTCACATAAAACCCGTAAATTTAAATTAAGCAATTCACGGTAAAGTGTGAAGAGAAAAAAAAAAGAAAAAAACAATGAAGTTTTAAAATCGAAAACTGCAGAAGTACGAATAACCGTCAAACAGTTACATATTTTATATGATATGTATCACTCAATATAAAAAAAATACAGGAGACAAAATAACTCTATATACAATATTATTACATAAAACTATATACGCTTTATTTAACCAATTTTACAAGTAGTGTTTATAACTTTTATATAGAATGATATTGTTTCATTGTGAACAATATACATGAAAATAAACATGTGGTATTTTAAAAGTGAAGAAATATTTTCCGAAATTTTCTAAATAACGACTGTTTTCTGATGGACTGAACAAACGGCTATGCAAAATTAAACAAGCAAAATTTAATTTACTATAAGTTCAAATCTACATACTGGCTTATTTTCATATTATTACTAGACTACAAATCTACAAAACGCTATCTATGTTGATAACGCAAGATATCAATGTATATTTTATTTCAAGATCTGATGGAAGTTATTCAGACATTGTTTTTTTTTTTTGAACAAGAAGTAAAGTATTTGTTATCCACAGACAATATTGTACATGATTTTAAAGTATCATTAATAAAAATCACATGTGAATGAATAAACATTTCTAATTAATCAGTGAAATATGTGAAGAAACGCGAGTGTGTGTGGGTGTTTTTAAATGTAATTAAAAACAAATAAAATAACGATCAAATTATTACTATAATATAATTAGAAACTAATTTTATTTTTATATTGTGTTTTCATATTACAATGCGTATCTCGAATTGAGGTAGAAACCAGGCAGTCAAAAAGTGTAACGTGAGAATTTCGTTTTGCATTATTTTGGAAATCTACGCAAAAGAGAAACAGTGACAGGCAATCAACGTCTTGGACATTATGTCATTAAATCTGCAATCAGGCTGAGATTCTTTAAAGAAATTTAACATTATAATATTACACAAACCTGATTCTTGAGTCAGTTATATTTTGGTACTTTCTTTAAGACTACTTTCACGGTGCAATTTTAGTAGAAATAAAAACGGTTGATTTTATAAAAAACAAAAATATGCAATTAAAGATTAAAGCATAACTACTATTTTAGGGCTACGCTTTTGTATCTAAAAGTAGAGTGTATTGATCTCAACATTGTGATGACGATCACTCCAGAAATAGATTATACAGCCACTTTTGACATATATTTTCACCAAAATTGTTAGTCAGCCAATTAATTGCTCAACCTTTTAGAAATATTTTTGTGAAAACGATGTTATTGGTTTTAGGACAATTCTATACCAGCATGGAATAAGTAGTTAAGTCTTGTTTTTGTCCAAATCTAGTTGAATATGAGGCAAGATGGGTATTTTGGGTAAGAAAGTTTAAGAACACAGAAGTGTGTTAAAAAATTTCGAAATGACGACTTTATTGAAATTAATATTTTTGGTGATTTTCGATTTAATTGTTTTGTTATATTTTTTTTTCAAAAGCGAGTGGGATATTATATGCTGAAGATGTTTAAAAAATGGTGTTTAAACACGTTTGAATAATGTTTAAAAGAAAATAAATATTTCGAAAACCGAAAAATCGGTATTCCCAGAAGGTCTACAGAATTAGTAAGACAGATTTAATCTAATTCTATCTAAACTACCCCTTTCTCATCTGAGCCTTATTTTTTTATGAAACTTAGTTGGGTATAGGAACCATTTTCAATGTTGATATTTCTGGCAATTTGAAGAAAATAAAATTGATCGACGCTTAATTTACATTATTTATCAGTTTGGTGATGTACTCGTATAGTTCATCAATTCATTATAAAATAAATTATTTTCGACTATTTTCTATTTCTTGTGAATAACAGAAAAAGATATTGCACTGTTCTTGAACCGGACCTGCTTGGACTGAATATTTAAGCACTTATGAGGTGAATAAATGATATTGGCTGAATAAGATTATTTGCATATCGCCGCCATCATTGTATGAAACATTTTGTGCTGAGAATTATCATATGTTATTATAATTTTTAAAAATAGCAATCATCGATTCTCACCCACGTTCGCATTCACAATGATGGTGCATTCCATGGTGCATTGTTGTACAAACATGTTGTTGGGCACCATTGGATTTCGAGTCACTGATTAGAATGGTATGATAATCGGTATTTTATGTGTATAAACATAAAATTTCAATTATTTAACGATTGAGAGCATATAAATTCATTCATTTTATATATTCAGCTATGTGTATAAGTGATACACTGGTAGCTGAGAGGTTAATGTTCAAGGTTCGAATTTCATTGCTTTACAGCGCGAAATAATACTCTAGTAATGAGGTGATAAAAACAAAAAAAAACTACATAAAAATAGATGTAATTAAACATAATACAAATAAGTAATTTAGTAATATTTATTTACAAGAATTGTTCATAAAAGAGCATCCATAAAACTCTTTCATTCTGGGGAAATATAATATATTGCCAAACAAAGTAATTTTGTTGTACATATATACTTTTTGGTTTTCGTATTAATATCATTACTGATAAGTTATTTCACTCTTAATAACTTAAATCTTCTTCTTACTTCTTATACCATATTTTCTACCAAAGTGGAGCATATGGATCCACACAGTGTGAATAAATCCACTCCGAAAGTAGAGTATATGGATCTCCGCAATGTGAAGACGTCTTGGCAGATTATTTTTATGAGAATCGTTTGTCAGACAATTACTCCACCCAATGGGCATCCATTCCTGCATTTTCAGATTTTTTAAATCCGATCAGATGAGGAATTAAACCCAAATTCCCCGGATTGCTAGACGCGCACGCTACCAGATACGCTAACCGGAGAGACTAAATAACTAATAACTTAAATAATAACCATAAATAAGTGATGATCCCGATGTCACGGGTAATTATCGAAAACACGCTGATCAAATCTGACAAGCGGAGAAATTTTATTTTCAGTTTTTTAAAAACAGTTATCTTTTTTTTTAGATCTTTACAAATGCATACTATCTCTTCCCAGGAATTATTTCACAGGTAATATAATAACATATAAATTGATGTAAATAATAGTATTTTTGTGGTATGTTATTTTTTCTGCTTAAAAGGTTGTCAACAACTTGTTCGGATGATGTCACGTTTAGGATGGAACTAAGTGTAGGCAGATATCAGTTGTGATTGTTGTGAATGCGCTCTTGGTCTCCTTTCTAGGCCGGCTCATCCGATTTGCAAACAATGCGCCCGCCATTTGGCCGTCAAACAGGCACATTATGGCGTGTGCACACTTGACGTGACGCCTTCGCGAACTGCGCTAATAAACCAACACCTGACAGTAATCGGCATTCATTATGCATTAAACTATAAAGGAATGCACGCGTATTATTCTTTCATATGACGCTGTAACAGTATTGCCTGATAAAAAATATTTTGCACTTGATTGCGAAGAAAATTTCAGGTTATTTAAATTGTTATTTGTAGACATGATAGATCATATAAGTAATACAGAATTATCACCGAATTTAGAATCTACTGTGGATTTTGCCACATTCTTTTATGTTCTACTTCCAGTTATGACTTTCCACTATCTTTTTTGTTGATAATTGTTAAATAATTTTAGTGTCTTTTAATTTATCATGCTTTCTACATTGTCTGTTTAGAGTTAGAGCTTAGATCATCTAGTTTTGAAAGTTTTAAATCTGATATATTGGAAGTTTTTCAAAACACACCATTATAATTCTCCATATATTCTTCTAAAAACTATCATCTAGAAAATATACAGTATTCTTTTATGATTGCTCAAAAAAAATCTGCTTATATTTCTTAAACGACTTTCACTGGAACATCGGATACGTGTTTACATATATTTTAATAAAATATTCTAAGTGTTTTCCGGACAAATAAATTAAATAAACTGCATTTTTTTCCATCTGTATTTTACCCGAAATCTATAAAGCTAATATATTGTAATATGATGAAATCATGACATGCCTCTGTTCGTTGCTTTCGCGGTACAGAAATCAAGCCAGCAATAATATCATAGATTATAATACAGAATTAAGTCACCTGCATCTGTGAATTCACTCATTATTAACACTTGCTTTCCCCTCCACCACCCGCCACGTCTCCACACCCGTTATGCGGGC
>JAGVSQ010008164.1:0-14634 GCA_022683975.1 Rhyacophila evoluta
CAAGATTATGAACCGGTCGACTTTAAGAACTTAAATATATACTTACTATTTAATAAAGTCAAATTTTTATATTTTGTTTGTAATAATTTCAATACTTTTTATGTTTTTCATACAAATAAATATATTTAAAGTTTGCCTTATGTAAGTCTTTATAGATCTTTGTATTATAGAAATGAATCGATCAATATGCAGAGTGATAGCAATCATTATATTATTATGGTGCCAAATTGTTGGTAAGCTATCGCTTTCAGCAAGATAGAGACAATTTTCCCGCTCTGTAAGCGTGCTCCTTTTTTGGCGGGAAAAACTCACTTATCTTAAACGCGCCGCTCCCGAAGAACGGTAATGGCCGAAGCTATTGTCTTTTGTTGGAAGAACCGAAAATATTTACAACACCCTCTCTTCAGGCTTTTTGCAAACTATGAACGCTGTGTCTAGTTTTTTTCTGTGAAACTTTTGACACCATGTCCACTCATTAAGTAGTTCAATTGAGATTGAAGGGATTTTTCCAGAATGTGGGAAATCTTTACACTCTGGAAGTCAATATGCTTTATTTTAGAATATTTATAATTTTATTTATATTATATAATGGTATTACAAAATAAATATGTTGATTGTTACAGTATGAAGACTTTTCATGATAAATTATTTTTCATGTTTTTCACTTTTCATGTTATACATTTTACGAAAATCTTCTAAAATTATTTTTTAATGTAATTCACATCCTAAAAATATCCAAACTTACGTAAAACAAAATTTAAAAAAAAACAACTACAATAGTAAATTAATTTGGCCATAAGAGAGCGGGTTATAGGTGTAAGTAAATTTTACATTAACATTAATGCGAACGTGTTAGTAAATTATTTTTAATTTATTTAAATTATTATGTATTTACGTATTTTATACTTGTATACTATAAATATACAGTACAAAATATGTCACGTGGAAAAATTGACCTTAAAATTAATACCTCAATTTAAAACGATTTTTTTTTAATATAAAAAATCATGACCACGCCCAAATTATGAACACCAGTGCATATAATTGATTGATATGCACACGTTGTTAATATAGATATACCTAAACGTTGGTATATAATTTTAAATTATATGCGAACTTTTAAAATAAAACTCGATTTGTAAAAAAGGTTAGACAATTTATAACTAAGGAATATGATTTTTTTTTTAATATTCTATTAATAATTTAGTATTAAATATATTATTTAAACATAACTATTAAATACGATTTACTCTTTGAAAATTGTTCCTACATATCTATAATAATATAATAATTTTAGATACGTCCTAGATAATATTGTATATTCTATTATATATATGACCATGTAAGTATGTTTTTTTTTATCTAAAATTCGTTTTTAATTAAATAATATAGATAGAGAGAAGATAAAAAACTATTTTATTATTTAATAAGTAAAGTCGTATTTATCCATTAAAATAAAAATAAACTAGACTAAATTTGTTTATTTACCATTTTTTATTAAATTCAAACAGCCCTCACTCGGAGGTAATTGAACGAAAGCACGTCTCCAAGGATTGCTCTTTAAAACAAATCGTCCGCTCCTTATTTTTCTTTGCTTCGCAGATTTTGCGCATAATAAAAAAGTTTATTTTTATTATTTCTGTGTAAAATATTTTTTGTCCGTACCCAACAAGGTTATGTTTGTCAATTAAACCAAGTCGTCCTTTAGAAGTGTTTAATTTTTAATAAGTTTTCGTTTTAATTTGAGAAAGTAATGAAATACACTTATTTTTCTTATCAAATTAACATTTTTTTTTGCTTTTACAAAGAGGTTTTAATTTTCGAAATTAAATGCTTTCTTTATTTTTTTAAGGTTTTAATTTAGTCCACAATGAAAACTTTCAGGGATTTAATTATAAAACAGTAAATACAATTATTTATTAGAAAAGTCTACCCACTGTGGAATTAAGATTTACAAAATGCATTTTTAATTCACACGGCATAAATTTGAAATATATTACTGAGACAAAATGTGTACACCTTAAAAAATAGATTAAAATAACCTTGCTGTCCATTTTTCCATTTTTTTTTTCATAATTATCGTCTTCAAATGCTTTCATATAATAGCTTACTTAATTTTTATATACACTGAGCTATTTATAACTGGATTGCTCAAATACTTTTCTCATAATTAAATCATGAGATTATTTTAATTTAGAGCTTTTCATCTAAAAAGTTTCTCTCGTAACCTTATAAAATTTTAACTCTAATAAAGTAAAAATACAAAGAACATTTATTTAATCAAAATTTAGTATGTAGGAGTGTTTAGTAAGTATGTTTCAATACAGCACATGTAAATTCATTTACTTCACATCTTACTTTTTAAAAGAATCTGTCGAGAGAACTTATCACATTAAAATAGTTTATATGATACAAATACGGTGTTTTATTTTTTCAAGCAAAATAAAATTAACAATTCAAGTCATTGATCATAGGGTCATTCTTAAAAGCGAAGAGAACTATTCTATGTTATAGTATCATGATTGAAATATTCCATATAAAAATTAGTCATAGACATAATATAATATATGATATGTGTATTAGAAGGTGACTTGATTTCAATGGCGGTTATATATGTTATCCAAATAGTATATCTTTGTATTTTTAAAATATGTTTTTGCTGTTAAACTTTTAATTGAAAAGCTTCTAAGACCAGTTAAAAGTTTCTTAATTAACATATCACTTTGTATTTTTTCTAGGACGCCCGGAACCAAAGCTAACATGGTTCGTAAACGACAAAGCTTCTACGAATGAAGGAGTGCGCACGGACAGCCACGTGATGGTGAACAGGTTGGAGGTGCCTCATCTCACACGTGACCATCTAAATTCTACGTACAAATGCCAAGCCAGTAACACCAAGCTAATCAACCCCCAGGAGAAGACGGCACGGCTTGAATTAAACTGTAAGTGACTATTTTTTGACATTCTAAAGACAGTTATAAATCTTAAATTTTAAAATGTTTTGTGTTTAAGTGTATATGAATTATTCATATTGATCTAAACCATCGAGCTAATAACTTGCAATCGGTTAATAATACATAAAAAATAAAAATATGTACGTTTCAAAACAGAGCTTTCAATGAGCTTAATATATTAAGACATATCATAATTTATTATGTAGTAATTATAGTATATATTGACAGGTCCAAGTCAAAAACAAAAAGGTGTAAGTTACATGTTGGTAATTTTGAGCTGTTTACGGCATTAGTTTGTAAAAATATTATCTGCAGGCTGCCTTAAAAGGCATTTTTTATAGATATTCGGAAGGAATTCTAAACTGGTAATATTTTCGGTTTCAAATACAGAAAAAAGTTTTTTTGAATTTCATTATATTAAATATTTGTTAAATATAGTGTCAAGAGTATCGGTAGTTTTAAATACTTAGAGGTATACATTACGGGTGAGTAAGTAAGCTCGTTATTTGAATAGGAATAGCTGAAGCAACATTCAATTCTATGCGAAATGTCTGGGGCTCCAAGTTGTACAAGGTAAAAACCAAATACCGGCTGTTCGATGCATACATTCTGTCAGTACTGCTCTGTGATTGCTAAACATGACAGCCAACAAAGGCACAAAGCATCTGTATTCTAAGCTTTGAAAATAGATGCCTGCCGTGGATTCTGGGAATACGGTGGTATGAATTTGTCTGTAATAAGGAGACAAGAGAACGAGCCATGCAGCCACTTATCACGGACAAAGTAAAGCTGTAAAGTTAGCTCTGGCTCGGCCACATATTGCGAATACCTCAAGGGTCTTAGCATGAACTGCTCATTCTTTGAGCTGGCCGGTTCACGACTTCCTGTCTAAAAATATACAATCTATAGAATGCATTCAGCAAAGATACGGGATGCATTATGTAGTATGACCTCGAAGGATTCAAAAATACTGTTAAGTGACAGAGATTCACGGAGGTGGCATATGGGAAAAACTTAAATACTTGTACATGACCTTTTTGACTTATGGCAGTCGATATTTTACGTAATTTGTCCGTTTTGAGACATGTGAAAAGTTTTTTCTTAATGAAGACTTACTTCAAAAAAATTAGAAAGCGTTCAAAATAAATTCCTCAGAACATAAATATATTTCATAATATTGATTTTATAGAGATATAATAAGATGTCAATCGATTCACAAGCGTTTGCGTTTATCAACTTGATCACTGAATAATTCATGAAAGATCATAAATACTTCGCAACAATATATATTTTATATCTTTAATGCAAGCAGAAACAACCATTTATATAAAAACTTAGTCTTGTCTTTGATTTAATTAGGATTACTCATTAGAGCTATCCAAATGAGTTAGTTTAATAAAAACAGAATATGTAAATACTTATGTTTGCATAAAATGCGTCACCATGCTGGTATATCGTGTAAGATAAATATTAAGTGTTTAAAACACGAAGTTATATTTGATCATACAAATTAAATGCAGTTTATGTGTATAATTTATATTATAGCCATAGCTTGGCCAAAATAATTCTTCTTTTTTCATGAATGGTAGTGTCTTACAACAGCAAATACTTAAGCTTTAGTTATATTAATAAAAACGTAGAAATATAATTGAATGTAATAGCAAGCTATTAATATTCATAAAAATCTAAAATTTATTTTAGAGTTATATATTATTTAAATCCAAACATCAAAACGCGTAACACATAAAATATATATCAAATTTTACTTTGATGATTTCTCCTTTGTTAACCTCCATATACAAAACTTTTATTTTCCAACCGACTGCACATTATTTGCGAAATTGCTCAAACCTTTACTTTCAATACCAAGTTAGCAGACGATTTTTTATGAAAATAAATAAGCTCCGCCATCAAAGCAATATCGGATTGTATTGCAAAAAGAAAACTGAAAATCACGATCACTAAAGATTTGTATTATAATAATAACACTTTTTTTTAAGTATAACAAAAGTATCAATCTCACCACGCAATGTTATATTCGTCTAGATTTTGAAAAGTTCTAGTGAGCTTTTGCAAAAAAAATCTGTAAAATATAAAAAGCTTAGAATATTAATAATACGATCTCGCCAAAGATTTTTTCACCACCCGAAGATCATTGTGTTTGCTCCACATTTTTTTGTTTAAAAATTTTTTAATTCCTTTTTATTGCACAATTAAATTAGTTGTTTTGTTGTCCTAAATATTATTTATATCACTTGTGTTAAGGTTTCCGGTAGCGTAGTTGGTAGCGTGCGCTTCTAGCAATCCGGGTTCGATTCCCCATCCGTCGGATTTTAAAAAATTGAAAATGCAGGACGGGATGCCCATTGGGTTGAGTAGTTGTCTGACAGGGAGTTTTCGTAAAAATAACCTGCCAAAACGTCTTTACATTGCGGAAATTTATATACTACTCTTTTGGAGTAGATATGTTTACACTGTATAGATCCATATGCTCCGCGTTGGGAGCGAACATGGTATATATGTTAAACTAAGCCTCATTTTTAACATTTATAGTGATATTCGAGACTACAAAACATGTAATTAATACTACATAATGATAAATATACTTAATAATTATTTTCCTATAAAGTATTTCTTATTAATATTAATATATTTGTATGTCAATTTTTGACTATATATTTGCTTATTAAAAAACTATCGTTTTCTATTAAAGAATAAACGTCAATATCAGTTTAAACATTTCCATCTGAAGTAAGGGTGATAACTTATTCTATTTTATAAGAAAACTTAAGAATTTTTTTAAGCCTTTATTAACTCTCGTGTCATGCATGTCTTTCATAGCTTTTACGGGAGTTTGCCATAGTGTGAAGATCGTAAACTGCAATGTAATCTCTTAGAACTGTCTCAAAAGTAACTTAACATTTTCTTGGTTTTCATGCTGTAGGTACTGACTATTGTAATTGCGATAAAATGAGATGTTATTTATAATAAAATTTGAATATTTCGCTCATTGGAAAATATAAAACGTTTACTATACGTATAAATCATATCCTGTAATATTATTTAAATTATCGATATTTTCTAAAATAAAAGTTACAAAAGTATTTTTTTACTAAATGATGCCATAAAATAATTTTATCTGCTACTAGGATGAATATGTTTTTAATTCCAGAATATGATATAATTGATCATTTTTGTGTATATAAACTTATTTGAAACAGATACACATTTTTTATAAAATAAAAACTGACAAACTTAATAAAACAATTTTCTACACAAACGTATGGCAGAGGACGCCCAATTTTCTACTTTATTTTTTTATAAATATCAAATAATTTTATAAAAATAATAATGAAAGAACTTATCTCATAAATATAGATAACCATCAGAATATTTTATGTTAAAAAATATTCTTTAATATCTTTTCTGTACGTAAATATTTTTATCACTTTTTTATATTTTATATCTAAATAATTATTTGTTATATTGTATATTCAACATCAAATTTACGGGCTTATAATAATATTAAAATTTTTATGATATATTTGTAATCATTTTTCGTTTACATGGGGATAACGTTATTACTTTACACATCTTATTTGGGGATAGGTTGTTTATATTATAAATTGTATGTTAGGTTTTACATTTTAAAACCATTAATAGATAAACATAGTTTTTGTTTCATTTCATATTTCAGTTTTAGATTATATTTCACTGTCTTATAAAAAATCAGTATATTACTGTAAGTAGTTTTGCATATTGTTTTATTCTACAGACAGGCTTATAGCTTAGCTCATTTATGAATTAAAAAAAAAACGAATAATGAATTGATTGATACTGAACTGATTGATAAATTAGCTGATAAAACAAATGTGCTTTAATAATCTATCAAGATAAGTAAGTCTAGATCAATGATACTCATATGCTCTATTTTCGCAGCAGATATTGCTGAAAAACATAAACAACTTGCCATAATCACGTTTTATTTTAGCTATTAGGCAAGATTTTCCTACTATAAAATATTAATATAAAGTTTAATTTAACACGTCAAGTAATTTTGTCGATAGTTATTTTACTACACAGTAATTATAAAGTATATTTCACAAAGTAAATCTATTACACCATGATAAAATTTAAAGAAGAAGATTTAAAATAAGTTTTGAAGCCATGAAAAAAAAAACAATTTCTACAATATTTAAAAAAAAATGGTTATTTTATACAAATAATAGCAGTTTAATATGTAAACTTTTATATTTTGGCATAGAAAAATAAGTTTACATTGGAAATACATCCCTCAATGTATCTGCAAATTATCTTAGTGTATTATAATCAAAATTAATAAAATCTCTAATATATTTTCAATTAATTTAAAATGCATGTTTATTTATAAGTTATCTGTTGTAATATATGAAATAATTTAAATGCTTATCGAAGCTTAAAATAAGCTCTACGATGCATATATTTTTTATCGATGTCAACTGAAGTGATTCTTGTAGATAAATTTTAATAACGTCTGCCTAGAATGTTGCATCCCTAAGCGAATTAAATTTCTTCATTAGTGTGAGGTTAATACTTAGGGTGTGCATGTGTTGCTCTAGTTTTATGATCCACTGCACTTAATTTGTTTTGATGCACAGACGTTGTGCGTCGATAAAAATAAAAATATTAATTTCCTTTGTTATTTTAGACGGACAACCAGCAAAGTAAAATTTACGAATTGGCGCAAGAATCCAATCCGTCTAAAACTGTTAATTATTCATAGAAATATATAACAAAACACAGTTTTTTGTGGTTTTTATTTTTAAAATATTAATATCGTTTGTAGCTTATTCATTTTTAATCGTATATTTTAAATATTTTGAATGGTTTGGAATATTTTGTTGATATTTTAATATAAAAGACTTAATTAATTAAGCCCCACATATAAATAAAATATTTTTAAAATAAAATGAAACTGTTTTTTAATCATTTTTAAATAAAAATGATTAAATATGGATAGATTCTAGATAAATTAATCTATTTTCTAACAAGCAATTTGATTACTACGCAATTTATGAATTGATAGTCGTTATGTTAAATAATAATATATTCCAACGGGTGGAGAAATTTATTAACAGAAAAAATATCTACTTAAGTTTTTGAAATTTGAAGATTTTTGAGGACTTTATTTCTCAAATTGGTAGCATTATCGAGATCAATATTCTCTACTTTCGGAGCGAACATGGTATAAAATAATGGTATTTGATCTCAGCTTAAGTCTCAATATAAAGCTTACTTGTACAATAGAAGACAGGAGAATATGTGATTTTCTAATCTTTAGTATATAATGATAAACCACGGCTTAATATCAGCCAAAAAATAAAAGATATAATTACTAAGACGTTTGTTAATTTCCGTTTCAGCTTAAGTATAATAGTATTTTAATATTTAAAACGTTCATTTTTCACATGAATAAATAAATTTTAATATATTAAGTGGAATAAATGCGACGCTAGAGTTGTGTTACCGGCAATGTAGATAATTGAAATATTATTGGATGTTAGCGCATAGTACGTTCACAGCTTTTGACACTAAGCTAGTTAATTTTCCTACTCTGTTACATAGCTTAGGATCCAGTGCCAGGGTAGAGCTCATTACTTGCCTAACATGAAATTTGTGCAAAGATTTTGTTAAAATTACTTATTCACATAGTGCTCAAGGAGGGGAGACTGGGGGGCGTTGGTACATTTACCCCCGACAGGGGTGCGATGTTAATATTAATATCACGTAAAATTTCCACTTCACAATTTCGAGATTTAATGAAATTAACGACTCTGCTCTGAACCCGTACGTCAATATACAGGTAGCGCAGGAATTTTCACCTAATTTTGCATAACGATAATCGGATTTTCGCAGTAAATGCCTACTTAGCTGAACATAACATGAATATAACAAGATATTAACTTATTTCCTACTGATTCTCAATAAAATATACATTGTTAGTTATAATTTACCACACAATTTGAATCACCGAACATTATTATGAAATTCAACCAAAGCTTTCAGTAAAAAAGCTTATTTTATATAAATAATACGATATTTTTTGTAAATAGTTTAATATGACAGACTCGTGTCTAAGAAAACATTGTAAATGTATTTTTTTAAATAATAAGCAGTTAAGGTGCTATTATAATTTGAAACTTAATTCACCATGGAGTTATAGATTTTTAGCTCTATTTTTAAAAAATCTATCAATTATATTTAATAAATTCTATCTTAACTTAATAAGTATTGTTGTAATTTTTGATAAAAAGGCGACGATCAAAAAATCAGATAAATGATATTATACGTGATTTATTGAAAAATACACTACCTATATAAATTCTTACAATAATATTACCTTACGTCTACTGTAGTATAGAGGTATCAACTAAGCTTCAGAATTTAACTAAAAATTATAATATTATGTTTTAAAATATAATAGTCTTTATAATTATGATTAGTGAAGACTCAAACCAAATCTTTGTTACAATATAGCTAGAAGATTTAAATAATAGTTACTCACGCTGTGTATTTTAATATAAGGTGGAATTATGTATAACTTACGGAGCATTTACCATAAATATATCGTGAAATTACAAAATAATTTTACTTCTTCCTTAATTTTAAAACACTTTACATTACAATTTACTTTACATACAATTATCAAAAAAAAAATTTAAAAAAAAAATATTATATTTATTTAAAATATCGTTTTTATTTTGATTCATGGCCTTGAAGACACGTGTTGATATTTTTGTCTCCCTCTCGTAAATTATTCGTTTTTTTGCGTGTATATTTTTAACGGTAGCTAAAGTAACGAAACCCCACTAGAATAAGCAAAAGATAAACAATAAATTCATTTAATTACATGCGTTTGAATATTTGTTTAGTTATCTTTAGTTTTTTTTAACTGCAACGCATCTGTATTGCAACTTTATACTAAGCTTTCACAACACATATCTCCTGCTTATACTGTGGTATAATTTTTTTCATACTGAGAAGGTGAGAGAATAAGCCATGCAAAACTAATAAAGTAAAAGTATAACGCTGAACTTGACCCAGCCACATGTTGCGGATGCGACAAGTTATAATAAACCTGCCAATTCTTTAAGCCGACTGATTTTTGACGTCCTGGAAGGCCACTAAATATTATTTATATTATTTATTTAGTGGAATTTTAGGATACAGGTATGATCTGGTAAGAGAAGAAGTGAGAATATGGTGGGTTGATGGTAGGGATATTTAGCAGTAAAATAAAAAAAGAAGCACGTAATTCAAGCTTATAAAAGCTTATCTTATAAAAATGATATGAGAATTTCTATAGTATAAATATTTTTGAAAATTATGCAAAGCTTTTACATTATGAAATTACTGCTTCCCATTTAAAGCACGATACATTTGACCACGCTAATGTGAAGCCATTATTTTCCAAACAATTTGTCGATTTTCCGCATTAGATATGCGAAATTAATTATATCGTAGACTGAATATTAATTGTTATAGATATTCATAGTAATATTCACTTTATCATGTTGAGCTATTATTAACGTATTTACAATATACATGTTAATTTATTATAAATTCGTTATTCGAACTATTTTAAGAAAATTTTATGTATAATAAATACACAGTAGCGTACATCTCTTGTACATAAAATAACTTAAGAATTCTCTTTCTCTCTTTGCCATATCCGTTCCGTATGCGGAGCATATGGCCACCACATAACGCCTCAATGAGTTTTTCCGAGACATCTGTGGTAGCATGACAATTTTTTGGTGGTTTAAGAAGGTGAATTGATTATTCCTGCGAGTCGCAGGGGCTCAAAAGATCGGCTCAATTTGTAGAGGATTTCTTCCCCTTAGCTAAAATACCAGTTTTGAAGCACCAACTGTTAGTCTTTTGACTCCATGTTGTTGTCTACAACTATTATTGCATTTCCCGGAGCTGGTATATGATTATCTCCACGTAATGAATAAATTAAACTCTTACAGTACGGATCGATTAAAATTCGTCCATGATATTCAATTTGTAACTATATCAATCATTATACTACAACGTAGTTTTGATATAAAGCTGTCTTAAAATTCAATCAATAACTTCGTACAACACGGCGTTTTGTCATAATTTCATAAAATACAGTTTTACCTCAGGTAGCACGACTTTGCCATGGTATAATATAATATTTTCAATATTCTATATATTCTCATTTCCTGTATATAGTATGTAGGTGAGCATACGATTCTAGCATTCTAGGTAATGCAAATTTTATTCCCACATCTGTCAGATGGTTAAAACCATTTTAAAATACAGGACTTAATGCCCATCGATTTAAGCAATTGACTGACAATCAATTATTGTCGTGAAAAATAATCTATCAAAACGTGTCTTTAAATTGCGGACATTCATATATTCATCTAAGAAGATCTCTACTGTGTAGAGTCAGGGTTTCCCAAACTTTTTCTGCAATGGTACACTTTGCAAACTCAGAAATTTTAACAGAAAACTTAGTTTATTTTTTTAGGTTGGGTAATTTTTACTAGTAAGAAGATCTTTAAATTTGTTACAGTGTATAAAAGCTTTCCAAATTATCGCGGAACATAGTTTGGGAAATCTCGGTGTAGACCCATGTGCTCCATTTTTGAAGCACACATGGTAAAAAATACAATATGTGTTTTAAAAAGTATTTTATATTAATATAACTGGTATCGAATAGACCGGAGCATACAAAAAATGAACGTAAAAAATAAATAAGGATTTTAGCAAAGACATGGTTAGTCTTAGTAGACTTTTCGAGCTTTCCTTTTCAGTTAATTACCTAATGAAGTTTTACAGCTGACAGAAAAATGCTACGTAAGGAATCATTAAATTGTCTTACAGTCGTTTTGTTTTCGTATTGCCCATAATAAGCGAAAGTGTCGTTTTGTAGTGTACGGATTGTTCAAATCATTGGGTAATTTGCCATTTAAGTAATACGGTTATTTACATACGATAGTGTTTTACGGTCTATAAAATTCGTCATAGGTTTTTATAGGCGAATAAAACGAAATAACTTGTAGGTAGCGCTTTCGGAGTATATATTTTATTTTTTTTCTTAAGCAGCTTTTCGAAAGCTCGTGCGGCATGCCTGAGTGGAATAATGAAACAAATATATGGAAAAATATCGCATTGTATGCCGGTTTTATGGACATTTTGCTAATATTTTGAATACTCAGTTATCGATTTATTTAATAACTTCGTCATGATGAGACTTCAAAATAAAAAATATACCTTTTATCACTACATCAATGCACGAAAAATACATTTGGGGAAAATTAGTTTGACCTTAATCACTTTAAATAGTTAAGCCTGTGACAAATTCAAGGCATGGGTAGAATTTTCAGTATCTTTAAAGATCAATTTATAAAATATAAAAACTAAACTTACTATGGCACTATCATTCTATAAGACTTCCGCAAAATGTGTTCTAGACCAGCGTTTCTCAATCTGGGTCTATATGGCCGTAAAAGAGGTATATCGAACTCAAGGGGATGTAAAGATGTCCACGGCTCAAAAAAGGTTTAGAAACATTTCTCTAATCAATTCCAACCTCGTTGCATGACTTAACTAGCCAAATTGCCACACATATATGCCACGTCATACACTTATTTAGATGCACATTATTGTATAATTATTTTTAATTCTTGGCGGAAAATCATTGTATTAAAAACTAGTTGGTGATATAATTTATATTGAATTTTATAAAAACGTCAACGTGATAATGACATATAATGAGTAAACAGTACTTTTTTTTATTTTCGTATACATTTATGTTATTTAAAAAAAATCCTATCGGACAGGCATATAGCAAGATTAAACAATACAGAATATATGAATTTTTAAAATCCAAAAACGCAGGGCTGGATACCGATTGGGTTGAACAATTATGTAACAACATCTATTATAAAAAATATAATCTATCAAGACTTATCTTCACATTGTATAGATTAATACGGAGCAAACATTATAAAATAAAAAAACATCGTCAAAGCAAATCCTTGGTTGTCAAAAGTTTAGCGTTCACACTTCGGAGCTAGAAAGTGCGAATTCAATTCTCACAACTGCTGGATTTAAATGCAATATTAAGCGGAAGTTGGGTTGAAATATTTACTGACTCTTTAAATATAAATCTTAACAATACTGTGTAAGTCCATATGCTCCACTGTTAAAGCATAAATCTTAAAAAGAAATGTTATATTTAAAATACTGATCAGAAGGTCAGTCAAAGTAACTAGTATACGATTTAATCGGATTTGTAAATATTTTCCAAATAATTTTAACAACCATTTTCTAGTTGTTAATCTTTTTTTAACGACCAAGAAAGTTCTTAAAAGCCGAAATAAATTATCAGTTACCGGTAAAAAGTTTCCGATTTAAACTTTTTATCTTGAAACTTTAAAAAAGTCCTGTACTTATCACATTTGAATCAGTAAAGCAATACTACCCGTGCTTTTAAATTCATAAAATTCAGGATATTTTTTCAAAAATAATTTACACTAAAATAAATGTCTATTGAGCTAATCTATAATTAATATCAAGATTAATTTGAATATTACACCAAAAAGTTATTATTAAACTATGTATTTGTTTTTCTTAATTTAACGGGTCAAATGATAAAAGAGTTACTTAATATAGTAAATGCTTAGAAATTAAAATGACAAGATAATTTTATTTATATCATAGTTCGACTACATATTTACAAGTTATTCCCATCTTTCGGTGGTTGAGTGGACCGCGTGTGTTTTTTCGTATTGAAGATATACTTTTTAAATTCACAACGTATAATATTTTTTTAAAACGTCTATGTCAATAAGCAACAAGTGGACATTTTCTGTGAACAAAATAAACCTATTATTTTATAATAATTCATTACAAAGCGGAAATTCGTGTCCATTTAGACCTCGTTTCACGCTGTTTTAGTATTACCTGGTAGTTTTGGGATTCCTTGAAATCTTATGCGGTCTTCTCCGAATTTGCAGCTTAATCGATTTAAAACCAGAAACAATCATAATGGAGATAAAAAATCTTCTGCTGCATTAAGAGTGAAATTTAAAACAATAATTAAGCTAGAGATTTATCCTCCTGATTTGGTTTTTTCAAAGTCAAGAAACGCCAAAACGTTAATTTCTGATTTAAAAAAAAATATCCTGTTTCACTTGCTACCATCAATTACGTGTTAAGATAACCTTGCTTAACGCTGTTCGGCTTAGAGCTAGAACTTATACTTGCTACTGCTCTGCCGCTCTGACTAATATTTGTATGTATGCCCCTGATAACTACCTAAGAAATCGATAACATCAGCTGTTTTTCATTCCTAACTGCAGGACTATCCTGCCAATAGTCATGCCAATGCGGAGAGAAATGGTGATGTTTAACGAGATTGCCTCTGATATTAATATCTTCTACTTAGGTGAAAGCGAGCTTAAATAGATGCTATTATATGCATTATCAGAATAGGATCTGTCTAACTTAAATGGACACTCTCTTTTTCCTTTTGTATACATATATATATTTGTTGTAATTCTTTCTTTATTCTTTTTTTCATATTTTAATATATTTTTGTACTTGTTTTAAACTTGTAATTTGTAATGTTACAACATGTAATAAATAAATAAATAAAATA
>JAGVSQ010008165.1:0-14632 GCA_022683975.1 Rhyacophila evoluta
AATTTAAAATCAATTTCCATCAAGCACCATCAGTCGAAAATATTAATTATTAGTATTATATTTGAACAGTCCTTCAGGATCTGAAGATAATATACTGATCAAAAACATTAAAAAATCTGATATAAAACATGATAAATCATAGATATCCTAAATAAATAAGATAGTGGGAAATGAGCTGCAATTAACTAGGAGTAAAAGCTGAAAATGAGTAACAGATAATCTAGATAATGAGTATTGGAGTGTGCAGAATTGTTTCCCAACATTCTGGAAACCTTGATGTTGGCGCAAAATTGGAAAATACCTGTCAGAGAGGATCTTTCAATGACCTTGTAAATTTAAAATCCGTAATATCATAAAACTAATATCTATAATAGCCTTGCATAAAGGTCATACCATCGGAAACATTTCATTCCCTCACTTAAATGGACGAATATGAAATTTGTGTCGATATCAAAAATGGAAATTTGTCACAAGCTGGTTTTGATATCTTTATTTATAATAAAAAAATTATAGATTTTTAAATCCATGAATTAATGCGATTTTTTCTTCTTTTTGAACATTTAGGGATTACAAAGGTTTCCATGATAAGCCGACATAATGAATAGTATATGCCCTCCAGAATCCCATTACTCTTACATACATCTTAGGCCCTACTTGTAGATTTTTTTATACTGAATGGAATTATCAGTAACCGATTACATCAATATTAAGTATAATAAGCGTTTTTGTTTTCAGCCTACTAACAACCGTGCTGGTGCTGATGCTGATTTTGATCCTTTCGGTCTGGATCGTTTCTTGACAGAAGCTAAAAGAGCCGATCGAGTTGGAAACACCCCTGGTGGCAGCACTCAATCTGGTCCCCCCAGATCAGGAAAGAGGGACCACCATGGTGATTCACACGGACAATATGGTCCCAAAAAGACTAGAAGAGATTAGTTTATTCTTATTGTAAATTTATGTGTTGTGTAATTTATAGTAAATGTATCCAAGTTTTACATAAATTACCGTGAAGATTTTAATTTGCATTGTCAATCTGTCAGGTTATTGAGAAAGATGTGTTAATGGGTAGAAAAATGACTGACAAGTAATTCAACTTTTTTAATTTAAAAAAATTGAATTAATTCTTGGTATTGAGGTATTGTAAAATATCCAATAAAATACCTTTTATAATATCCCATACAAATAACATAAAATATTACACACATCACAATGGGGTCACGCCAAAGAAAAATTATCCAATGTTTTACTCCAATCACCATGAGAATAGGAATTTGTCATTGCATAGCGTTTAAAATTAAAAATTCACTACACTCTTGACATAGATGGAGTGATTTCTCGATTTACTCATAACTTACGAGAGGTTGCATTTTAATTGTTTAGGCAGGCTGTATAGAGGGGTGTTATTTCCATGACAACTACACTGTCTGGTTAGTCTGGTTACAATTACATCATCGCCAATATTGCATTTATAGTTTTATTTTATGCAGTCTTGTACCACTGGCTCATTTTTGTAGTAACACTTATGTTTATAAAAGTGTACATGTTAATGCAAAATTGTGCCAATGATACTTGAGATTGCAAAAATTAAAACCATATTTTACAGTGACCTTATCTAAAAAATCGAGTTACATGTTCCTGTAATATTGGCGATAATATGTATATATGATACACAGGAAAATTTCACAATAAGAGACATCACGCATTCTTATGTGTTGGCTTTATGACTTGTGAATTTCATTTTGGTTACAATTTTTTTGTATGCATGTTACATGCATACATCCTCAAGGTTTAAACATTCTGTCTAAAATCGACAAAACCAAATTTTGATAGAAATGAAAGTCTATAATACTTGTAGTGATTGTATAAAATAACAAAGTACAAAAGAAATTCTCTATGCAAATTAAAAATAAACAATTCGATTTCATATCACATGATTTTTATTCATACATCATTCCAATGGTAGACTTTATTTGTTTTCATTAGAGATTGTCACCGAACTGGATGAGAGGATATCCCAGCAAGAAATATTTTATAAACACAATATCTCATTATTCTTCCATATTTACAATTATTTACAAAGCAATCTTAAAATTAAAAGACACTAAAATCTAAAATGCAGACCCTGGATAATCAACTATAATGATAAAACATTCTAAAAAAATAACTGTTGGTCGACAAAATGATTATAGTTCTCTTATTTTATATTTACTACATTGAATAAAATACAAAGTGCATTTATTATGAGCAGGTAACTGATTGTATTCAAGAACATTTCAATATGCTTAATGTCAAACTTTTTAATTGGATGAGGTCATCAAACACACCTTCAACTATATTGCACATGAACAGTATGATGACATTTGACTATAAAAATAATTAAATATTAACATATATAATAATTTTAAAAAATAACAAAACATAAGAATGTATAAACATATAATAACATCAATGCATAAAAAAGCAATTTTGTTTAATTATCCAGGACCCACCAATTTATAATAGACATTTTTGTAAATCAAAACATTTCAATTAATTACATTAGCTTGGTTACATACTGATATGGTTTTTCATTAAATATATAAAATTGTAATATGGTATATCATAAATTTGATTTTAGTAAAGTATTTTTTTTCATTGGACCAGCACTGTAGTTTCTATTGGGTTCACGTGTCATTAAATGGTATACTTATAGGTAAATATATGAACTGTAATAATTTTTAGTGTGTGCTCATCTGATTTGTTTTTTCGCTTATAACCATAAGCATCTAGTTACTTCAAAATACAATATGCCTTCAAAACAGAAAATGTAAGAACAAATAAAATTCTAAATCTTTCATTACTTTTTTCTTTAATTTTCATGTCAATACCATGATCGTTTTGTACAAAAGGTTATAAAGAAATATTAATTTTAGTTATTATCGCTTATGCCCATTTATACAAAATATATATTTTGTTAACAACACAAGAAAGTGGGGAAAAACATGATACAAGGCAGTGTAAGGTAAAAATTATTATTAATTTTTAATAATCAGGATTTAGTTCTTCATTAAAAACAAAGTAAGATGAAAAAAAAAAACATAAGTGAAATTTTAAATGAAAAAATCCAAATAATGGACCAAAGAGAAATGTTCGAAAATTACCTTTTGCTGATTAATCGGAAAGTTGTTATTTATACAGCATCAACATATTACCTCATACTAACCCACTATTGGAAGACTAATTGAAAGATATAACGTGATTAAAGAACGTAAAAAAAGAAATTAACCAACATCTGTAACATGTTGTATGAATAGCTTGATATTCATATAGATATTTAATAATAATATATGGGTTGTAAATATTGTAAATTTTAACATCAAACAATTAAGTTCAATATTGAAATATATAATGATACAGATATACGTTAATATTGCTTTACATTGATATTGTACTCTTAATACATTTAGCCATGTACTCAGAAAAAATGTTGTATGCGAATTAACTACTGGAAAAAATATTTTTGGATGACACTACAACTATATTATACATAGTAATTTATTATGAAAATACTAGAGTGCAGTTTTAAATATTGTAAATCATAATCCATCAACTACAAAGTTTACAAATGATATTTATTCCAAACATAAAGTGACAACCAGGGAGGCACTGGCCGAACATTCAATATGCTGTTGGAAGTTTCCATAATAATTTTTGAAAATATATTTATTTAACATTTTCATAGCAATAATGTTATTTATCAATTTAGTCAGTAGTTCTTCATTCAGTACAGTAATTTGAGGTCATAATAGAAAAGTGCTGTGAAAATATTTTAAGCTCGATACAAAGTGTGCCATTTTTGGACCCCAAAGATTTCAAATTATTTACAAAGTATAAACTGGACATTTCATTGTTGAACAGGGTACAAAAGAATATGAATTAGTACAAAGATTTTGATCTTTTAAATGGAGTTACTTGAACTTGATAAAAACTGGAATAACTTGAAGAGCGTGTCAGCAAGAATTTAACTTGCATGTAAAATCCAAGTCATTTGCTCTGGTCGCCTTGAATATGTCAACAAATCCAATATTTTGTTCATGTTTACTGTAAGAATTCATGTCAATACAGATGGTATATTATGCAAACAGATGAGGGCATTTAACCTATTATTCAATTTTATTGATTAATGTTTGAATATCTTGCAACTGACTTCAAATGTTACCTTAGTTAAAATATGCACTCAAATGCAAGAAATCTTAACATGAAATATACAAAAGAAAAAAAAAAGATACATATACACCGGTTACAAATCAGTGTAATCTAATTACATATACAAATATCACATTAGAATCTTATATTATAATATAATAGTAGTAATATTTTTAATACTAAATTATACTCATACTTTCATGGGAGCAAGAGTTTTTATTTTTTCAGAGTAAGTCAACATCGGAAGTAAAGTAGTTTCAAAGTAGCTGCGGTGCTTAACTTATGCGCTACTTAAAAAGCGTTTGCTGGTTTATAGAAATAAAATCACGAAGGTTTGTCCCGTACACCTGCTCTCTTCCATTTTGTAAAATATATATTTTTTGGAATTAAAATTTATTATATTGTCAGTCATTCAATTTTCACAGGGTTAACTGCTGTTAAAAATGTTTATTTTTGCGGCAATCATATCGGCGTACTAAAAACTTAAAAATTACAGTAAGTATATATATATTTAATGTTATGAAATTCACCTGCGAAGTAAAAAATATAATGGAATATGAAAATATATAGATCTTTATAATTTCATATTTCAGTATTTCTAATTCAAATCTACTCACAATATTTTAATGAATGCAGAAGACATCTAGATCTTAATATTATCATTTATCCTACCAATTTCGGTTTTGTAATACTAAGTCCCTATTTTACTGATGTTACTACATGATTTGACTTTTTTAAATATGTCCGATAATAAAATAATTTGTATTTTAATCTAATATTGTTTGAACCATTTGGATTTATGCCAGACTATCTGATAACTGAATAAATAAATACTTCATATTCCATAAAATATTCCCTAAGAAATGAATGACATGCATCAATTTTCTCATTTATTGCAAACAGAAACCACCATTTTAAAATATTATTACATACGAGGGAAAATATTTCATAATACAATACCTTTCTGTTAAATAAATAGCAAATACCTACAGATCCTAATTTCTTGATGAATGTTTAGGCTTACTTTATTGACACATATATTCAGAATATTTGTATAAGCTATTTAATAATAATTATATACACAATACATTGGTTATGATTATAAAGTAATCAATATTTGTGTGGATTTCTATTTGTTCAAATTTAATATTAATCCCATTTCTAGTTTTGTAAACATCAGCCGAATGGCAAAGTTAATATATAGGTGATGCAAAAAATTTACAATGAAACTTACCTAAGAGTCTTATAGTATATTTATCAAAGTATTTGACTAGATATCCTACGGCGGTCCGTAATCATTAATTTACTTAATGAAACAAATATTATAATTGTAATTTAGAAAGGAAGACTGACAAAAATTTCGGCCAAATAAACTTATATTATAAATATAGCTGTTTTATATAACATAAGCTATTGTTCTACTTAACAATGTTAATTATTAATTTACAGTAGAAGCCGCTTACTTTGATCATTATGGGATCTGTAACTTTTGATAATATTAAGCAGAAGATTTTTTTTTTAACATGATTATATTGTTGATAATTATTTTAAAACATAAAATTTCTTTTGTTTTCTGTCCTTTGTTTGAATTTTATTAACTCCTGAATATTATCCTCATGTTCATAGTGTTTTTCAAAGTTATCTATGAATTGACTTGAGAAGCACTGTATAAGGATATGCATAATTATCAGAACTGATAACAATAGTGGAAACATAATCAAGCTATATAAGTATATAATAACATTATAAATTATTTTGAAGAATTTTTATATGTCGTTTGGTACAGGCTTATTGTGATAACAATGATGATTGATACTATTATTCGGCTTCCACTGTATTTGCTTTTGTTAGATATAAATTCAAGTAGTTTTTTTTCTGTATATTACAGATGATACTCTGACAGAGAAATAATGGCAAAAATGTTTTCCAAGATAATCAGTCTCCCTGTCCATCTAATACTTTTATGAGAATAGTAAAAATAATCAAACTGTTTATCATTACATAATTTCACATGTGAGAAATAATAATATTAAAAAACATTCTTTCGACTTTAGTTAGCAAAAGAAACTGTTAATGTTGTGCCATTCTGTAAAGAGAAATCATAATATTTCTACACGGTCTAGATAAAATATGTCCACTAAGAGTGGTTACCATAAAGCTTCAAACTATTAATAAATTTACACTTATAAAACGTATTTAATAGCGAATGACGGTGAAGAAGTATTGCACTTCGATTAAGACAGCTGTAAGTTTTATCTTTATAATTTGAGTATTACAAGTAAAATGGAATAATAAACAATTATAATGAAAACTTAAGAGTGTATATTTAGGATACAAAATCACAATATTTAATGAAAAGAGATTATGAAATGTATGATTGGATGGAAAGTTTTACACAAATGCTATATAAAACATTCTGTAACTGATACAAAAGGAAAATATTGACATCAGCAATCACAACAATTATTAATGTCAGTTCCCTGTTGATAAAAAGAAAGGGGTGGATGCTGGTTTGTTTAGTATGCACTGCCTTATATAAATAAATGCAGGTGATTGTCCATGGAAGAGTGTAATCCAAATGATCAACAATTACACTTTTAGCATATTTGTCACACATTTAAGCACTCGAGCTACTTATAAAATAGTCCTGGTTCAATTCCAGAATTATTTGAAACTTAGTTCATTATTCTATTTTGTAATTTATTTAACTAAGTGTATAGCATTAACTGAACAGGTTTTGTACCCTTTTTGCATCTCTCAAGTCAATAACTGAACAACGAGATTATCATTGAGCAATAAACACTCCTTTTTATATTTTTGATAAGTTTATGACACACTTCTTTCATTTCTATGCATTCACAGATTCAATAACGCACATTTAAATCTGCAACTGAAAAAAATATATTGGTGCTACCTAGGTGTCTAGGCATTGTGAAATACAGGCATTTAACATGATGATTTTAGTAAATAATGCCAAACCTAAAACCATTGGCTGATACCAATAATCATTTCTGAAAGGCGAATCAACAATCCGATAAAATGATAACTATCATAATTTTCATTCACTCTTTCAATCTACTCCATTATTATTGTGACATTTGACAGACTTGGTGCCGAATTCATGCAAAATATCAAATGCCATATCAATATCATTCCTAGTGATGCCCAATGCCCTCACAACACTATCTTTTGAATATCCCTCGCTCACCAATCGAGCGATGTAGTCCAGATTTATATTCTCATATGGGACATTCACTGAAGCGCTTTCATCGAGTTTTTGTCCCATCTGATTATGTGTCAATGGATTGATACGCAGTGTATCTAGATCAGCATTTTGGGACTTTTGAGGCAGTTGCTGCCTTTTGATTGACACAACTACTCCCTGACTATTCAAAGTGACATTCTCGTACTGGCAGAGAAAGTTTTTTTGATTCAAGTTCTGACCGTTTTTGTTTTCTTCGTTAGGTGGCGGATTAAGAAACGGTTTATTCGTAACATTTTTACGGATGTCTCCTTCATTGATAGGGGAAATATTTTGAACTTTTATTGGATGTATTTGTCGAATTTGCGGTAAAGTATTACAAGAATTTTTAATTTGTCTATGAACGCCCGCATCAAAATCATTAAGGTTTACTAAAGATTCATTCTGAAACTGACTTGCATGTAATCTTGGATTCAGAATTTCAGCTGGTTTAGTATTGATTTTATTTTGTTCTAAATTACAATTTTTCAAAGGCAAGCGCCTCGGCTGATTATTAATATTTGATTGCACAACAGTATTCCCCAATACGAGAGGCTTTGTAAATATCCTAGGATCTTGAACTGGAATCGCAGACCTGTGAATGGGTAGCACTTCATATCTTGTATCAATTAGCCCAGATATTGTCTCTGTAGATCCCAGGATAACAGAGCTGAGGCTATTTTCTCCAGTGGCAGCATTGCCGAGGCTGAACTTCCTATCATTGTCGATTTGATTCTGCTGGTCATTCTGATCAGTAAAATGTCTAAAGTCAAAGACAGTACCTGATATAATACTCTGCCCGATAGGAAACTTGCTCAGGTCCTCAGAACTGCGACTGGTAGATATACAAGGTCTGGTAACATCCAAAAGATTGTGGCCATTCTGCCTACAAGTGTTACTCTGCATGTTGATTTGAAATGATAGATTTATCATACTGGTAGCATTACTAAGAGGACTTCTATTGCCACCATTTTGTAACATATCATTATCGTTCCGTGTTGGAGTGCCATCTGGAGGCGGAGGTTCCCTAGGTTGTTTGCTATGTCCATCGAGAGGCTTACGAAATGATGATGACTTGGGAGAGTTTAATAAATCCATTATAGTTTTTGAACCATCTGGACTTGGAGATACTGATTTTCTAGGAGGTAAGGGGGGGGCTGTTAAGTCTTGTACACGTTTCGGTGTCAACACGGATTTCCCTGATAATTGTTCACTTGATCGACAGCCGGATATCAAATCAACCGTTTGTCTTGGATCGGTTCCTGCCAGTTCTCCATAAGTATTTTCAGCTGATTGTGTCACAGTATTCAGGTTTCTTACGCTGGTTGATGGCACCGGGATGGGGGGCTGTGATTGATTGATCGTTTTGTGAGCAGGAACTGCTGGAACACTGCTCCCCGGTTGGATATTTGATCTTTGTAGATGTGTCGGCACTGATGGAGAAGAGCTTTTGTGAGCTGGTATTGCAGGAACATTGTTATTGCTGATGTTTAATGTTGGCTTATGAGCGGGTACCATTGGTGGGGACGTACCACTTTGTGATTGACAGAGTGGAGTTGGAGTAACAGACCGTGATTGGCCGCTTTTGCGAACAGGACGGGGTGAGGCCAACGGACTGTGAGGAATGTCTTCCGAACGCTGATGCTTAATGAGAGCCTGGATGCAGCTGGTCGCCGCATTGAATTCTTGACAGTCCTGAAATGAAAATAATTTTGTGAAGACGTTGCTAAAATTCTATTATCAGATTCATATGAAATATTTGTATAATCAACATAATTCAATTTTAACAGAGAAAGATTGAAAAAATGAACAATATTTTTCAATAAAATTACACCAGACATGATACCAAATGAATCATTCGATAGACAGTAAAACACTAAAAAAAACAAGCCAAGCAATCTCCATAAAAGTAAAGATGAAATATTGAAAATTTTACATACCTCTATCAGTGACAATAAGATGCTCAGGGAGAATGGTTTTAGAAAATCATAAAAGACAAATGGCAATAATCAATATATCCTAGATTTGTTTGATTGCAGCTGAAGGCGCTATTGAAATAAGTTTGTCCGACTAATGAAATGAATTTATTTCCAAAATTGGTATGCATAGTAATGAGTGCTTGTAAGAGACCTAGATTTGTTTATATTTATTTTGAGCTCAAACATGCACAAAAAACAATTATATTTTGTATATATAATGGCTTATTCCTACAATTCCTGCAACATTTGTGTACAATAGTGAATTATATACCAGTAGATTATTATAGTGGTTATGCATAATATCAATGTGTTTACAATTACTATAACACAAGCTGCGTAAGAGACAAAAGCAATGGATACTGTCTTCCGTCAAATATTGTGTATTATTTTCAATTCATGACAATTTTGTTGCATAATTGATTTCTAAGTTATATATGTCTATTTGGTATTTCCTCTTTTAAATGCTACTGAAGTGCAAGATATGAAATAATCTAAAATAATCTAACTAAATATGAGGATTTATTCTAGTCTCTATTTATCATAATCAATCAATGACAATAAAACCATATACAAAGTGGATTTGAAAATTACGACGGGTTCCAAATGACTGTAAAATCGCAGTGCAGTTCATTCCTAACAGCCATAAGTCCGCGGCTCATGCGAGTAGACAATGAGGAGGTATTTCGTAAATTTGGCATTATTGCTGTAGTGATTACGTGGAGTGATATTTTATGAAATTATCTGCGGTTTTATAAGTTTCTACAGCTAAATGTCCGATCTAACCAGAAATGTTGTTAAAGTGACAGGAAATACATAAAGGAAATTAAATTATCAATATAAAATTTGGAAAAAGAATGTGGATAGCTGCAAAAAGTAATTAAAAAATCTGCTGATTTGTATGGAAATGTGCATGTAATGTTGGCAATTACCGGGTGATCTTAAATTTGCTTGGCTTAAAGAAATGTTTTTGAAAGTATTTTTTCCCTAATTTTTCCTTTTGAGTATGAAAATAAAAAATAGCTAAGTGATTGAAAACTTACTTACTTCGTTTTCAGTTATTTTTTTACAATGAATGAGTGTCATGCGGAAGAGTCCATTGACGTAGTGAGACAGATTTTGTATTTATGCTCATATAATATGTATTTTAATTTAGATATTTTATTTACTTCTGGAATCCAGTTTTGGTAATTTCCAAAGTAAAGTGATTATTTTTGATACAGTTTAAAAGGGTAAACCTATGGTATTTTTAAATGTTTCATTTAGATATTATATTATTTTAAATCGAAAACCCAGCTTTAGTAATTCCCAAAGTAGGATATTTATATTTTACCGCAGGTATAATCAATAAAAATAATAGGTTTAGTATTCAGGGCGATTAAAAGTGAACAATTTTATTTTTCAATATCTATATATTTTTTTAATTTGGATATTATATTTTTATAAAATACAATTATCATTCTTCCCAGAGGTGGTTTATTTTTCTTTACTACCTATGTGCCGATGCTTTGTTTATTCATTAAGTAAATGATAAAAAATAAATATATATATTTTAATCTATATCTATATTTTTCTCTCAAATATATTAGTAACACGAACTTGAAAAATGTTATATTACTATTAAAAATATGACTTAAATATTAAGTTATATTTCTTACTGACCCTATTCTGCCCTGCTAAGTAAAAACACAATATCTACATAGGGAATTAGACACAAGATATTGTGTTTTTACTTAACAGGGCAGTATATTTCTCTACCACATTTCATCGTAAGTCACATTTGGTGAGTTCCAAAATATGTTCAATTTGGCAGTCGTTTCAAACCACCGTAAGTGAATAATTATTATCGTGATTACTCCTAAAATATAAATAAAGCAACTATGCAATTTTAATCTAAGCATCTGTAATCCAATAACGAAGCCCACGAAATAAATAATTTCTTCAATTTTTATAAATTTGGAAAGGAACAAACAAAAAAAATCGATTTGCCAACATTTTATCAAAGTGCACTTATAGTAGATAGAAACTAGACGACTCATATAACGGCTTACATTTGACATATGATACACATTTCACATTTATGGTAAATACCATATAATATTATGTAAAAAAGGAGTTTTCTATGAACCTATGAGTATCCACTTGATTTACGAAGTTGTGTCTGTGGCAAATAGTACACAATAAATAATATGGGTTACTTGAGTAGGAATTAAATGGAAAAACCCATAATATGGATAAATCAATCTTAATTGATACATAAGTGTGCACAACAATCAATTTCACATACATTTTCCAGAACAATAAAATTATTAGGGGACAAAAAATAAAAAAAAAATTTATAATTTTAGAAATATTTAATTTACGTATTAAAATAGATATTGTACTTATTTCATAGAAATTGTATAATATATAATATCGAATTGAACATTGATAACTTTGGAAGAACGTATACTTATGCCATAAATTGTAAAACTAAAAATATTATTTTACACAATGTAGAAAAATTAATATTTATTTTATCTATTGGATGGATAAGCGGAAGGCTAATATGTTTATGAGTAACCATACAATTTCGATGGAACAAAATAATTTGTTCTAGCGAACGGGAGATGATGTTTTAAATTATTTTAATCTATTAGGTAGATTCGCGAATGATGATTTTATAAATTATGAACACCACTATAAATTAACTTCGACATTTAAAATAAGGATTATCAAAAATCCACAAAGTACCCTAGGGCTAATAAATTAAATATTGACTACCTGAAAGCAATAAATTAAATAAACAGCAGTCTTGTATGATAAGTAATAATTAGCTACAAATATAATGTATATAAAAATACAAATAACAGGTGCGTGTTGTGTGTTCATTCCCTCCTGAGTGAGTCTATCAAACCATCCAATTTAAGTATTTGGAGATCGTTAAATCATAAAATTAAAAAAAAATATTTATATATAACAGCTACACATATAATTATATCTAAAACATGGTATAAGTATAATTCACTTCATTGAGTCCATAAAGAAAAAAAAACTTCCTTGACAACGATGCACTAAATGTCTATATGTATATAATTAGAACTAGATGATAGATGAAAAATTATATACACAGCATTTTATAATGATCTAAAATCTAAGCCTAAAAAAAAGAAAAAATAAGCGTTCGGCTTTGTTCAACTTTTAACATCGTAAATAATAAAAATGTGTTTGATCTACCAAGATGTAATTTCTTTGTATTATATTTCTAGTGTTCTCATCTGAGAATCATAAAACACTAATATCAATGTGTATATTTTTTATTGTCTATTATGTAGCACAGTTGGAAATATCGAAAGGGCCATTTAGATAAAAACAAAACTGTTTTCAGCCATGCGGTGGTGTGGGATGGTGCTGAAAAGAGAAAAAAAAGATATGCAGGAGCAAGCAAGCAAAAACGGAGAAAAAAAAAACAAAAAAAATGCAAACAAACAAAATCGTGATGCAAGACAAAGTAAAACACTAACAAACGCACACAATACTAATTATTGAAAAAACATGGATAGTGTTAGAGATATAAAATGTTTCAGGAATCTCAAAAATTCTTGATATAATAAACAATTGAAATATTTGATAGATACCTAAAAAGGTGTTTAATATGTTTCAGCTTACGATCTTGGTTCTCAAAACAATAATTCTTATTCTTGCATGGTAACTAGGATGAGAATATGGAATACAAAACTATACGAATTTAACTTTTATTATTACTATCTAATTAAAGAGTGTTGAAAAAAAAGTGTAGCAGCTATTGAATATTTCAGTGTTATCTAGAAATCTCCAGCATTAACTATGAATAGTCAGCAAAATTTTAATAAATTATCAACTTTATCTTTAACACTATACAATAAGGCACTTTACTGATTATGTACCAAAGATATTATTTTCTCCATATCATCACTTATTTAAACCACCATTGAATACATAACTGTTACCAGGATTATGTATTATGTATCAATATGAATCATTCTGCATTTCATATACTTTTACAAATAAAAAAAACAAGTACATAACAATTCATCTTACAGACAATGTGGTCTGTACTATATATTATACTAATTTCTGTAAGAGTTAAAAATCAATAAATGAGCTAATCTATTTACAAAAGGCTGAAATTAATTTCAATATTATTTAAATATTCATTTTCTATTGGTATTCCAAAAAAAAGTTCAACAATACCATTTTACTCTTTCATTTATTTTATTAAGTGCGAGTTGATATTTTCTTGCAAAAATACTGTAAATGAAGTAGCTTGTGGCAGTGGGTTGACTGTATTTTTGGCAGTTATGAAATTAACAATAATGGACTGACTTACACATACAAATAGCCATGTAGAAATTATGATGTAGAAAAAATCACAGCACATGATTTATGAGAAAAACTTAATAAGTGCAATAAATTGAAAAAATTGCAGCCAATAGATCAGTTAACATAGGAAATATTGATGAATTTGTATATTTCAAATAATTGTAACAAATAACAGCATTATGTTGTATAATTGAAATATATGAATTTGTTAATTTTATATAAACAATGAAACTGTCCGGAAAGAAATCAAAATTGTATGATGATGTAAACTGACGACATTAGTGGAGTGTGATCCTTGTCAAAGTATCGCACAATTATGTATAAACCTTAGCCACCCATGGTCATCAATACAGGAGCACCTTCATCACATCGGTAAAATTCACAATTAGGGTTTCGCATGAATTGTCACCAGCTTCACTAGAACAGCGAAGAACAATCTGTATATCTCTCTAGTCCAAGTATGAAACAATCTTTTTTGTGAAGAATCATTACTTGCGATAAGAAGTGGGTGCTGTGGAACAATCCTATATGAAAAAAACAATGGCTTACTTCAGGTCAAACAGCTGTTTCTACCCGTAAACTATAACTAACATTGAAGAAGGTTCTTAATAAGAGGTAGGATATCAGAGGAGTATTTATTACTGAAACCTAATGATAAAATTACTGCAACATTACACTGTCAACAAGGGGAATGAATGAAAAATGAATTCATAAAAAGCATTTTAGTGAAAAGTAAAAGAGATTCTCCATACAGACTAGAATACTCCAACAAGACGGGAAGGTTACCCGGGAAAAAAGAACTTGGACTCAAACCACTAACCCATCCTATGATATCATCGTATTACTGGCAAAATACGTTAAAGTAAAAAAGTGAGTTTTGAAATAATCG